>KQ962486.1:24591-38988 GCA_001563735.1 Leucoagaricus sp. SymC.cos
TTGTGTATACTGCTATTTTTGGCAATTCTTAGCCAAATCACATGATTGTTTTTGTAATTTGTAGTCAACATCCTAATGTACATTGGAGAATATTTTGGTACTTTTAGCCTTTTTATTTGCTAAGATATATGTTCATTTCTTCAAAAGTGACCAACATGCGAACAGTTTTTTTGCCCACTGTATACTCATAGTGTAGGATTAAGGTCAGCTCCTGAGTAGGGATGCTGACTAGTATTACATAAAGTGTGATTATGTAAATGATAGAATTAATAGTCCAGAATAATAAGTTAAATAAAAAGATAAAAGTAATAAAAGTCTATAGTAAGGGTACAACCCTTACACTCAAACTGAAGCCACCATTATACACACTGACAATTAGGGCTGTATTGCCTTTGCTGAAAACCCTGTATCACATTCCCATGTCAAACATATTGACATCTATTATCACTTTATTCATAAACACATCAAACACAGAGAAATCTCATTACACTATGTTTCTACTAAAGATATGTTAGCTGACATCTTCACAAAGGTGTTATCTTGAGAATCCTTTATCAAGTTTTGTGCATACTTTAGAGTCCTACCCTATATCTCAATGAGTGAGAGTGAAGAAAAATAATGTTGAGATACTGGAGTATATCTGACAACATTGTGGAGTCTGTGAAGTGCTCCAACCAAGATTTAGAAGGTTTCACTTTATTTTATTTCTTTTTATATGTTAATATTTTATATTTCTCCTAATCACTAATGTATATAACTAGCTCATGTATCACACCCTGAAGTCCAGTTTCACTCCATGGACTTTGAGTATGTCTTAGAGAACTTAATACTGTATATTGTACAGTAATACACCACTGGGGTGTATACCCAATTGATAAATAGCAATTTTTGAAACAAGGAATGGCTGGAGAGTTACAAAACTTGAGTATCCTACAGTACACAAGCTATTCTACAGCATACAGGAGTCTTGAGTCATTTGGGTCAATTGTCAATGTATAACACAGTGAAACTTTGAGAGAGGGTAATTTGGACAAATACATCTCACTTGTACAGTGTGACATTTCAGCATTACACTGCACCAAATCTGCACCAACCATGCTCCCATGATATTACAAATATCATGCAAATTTGCACAAAATACTTGTATTTTGGCCATTACAGCTGTTTTGCTGCATGTATTTACACATAACCTTGCATGAGTATTCAGAATGCAGGTAGAAATTATCACTGTAACTTTTACAGGTAAATGTGCAGATTCTGCTCAGTAAATGTGAGATCAAGATTTGATCATTGCCCTAAAATCTGAGAAAACTCAAGATGGTGAGCAACAAAACAAATTTTCGAAATCATTCTTGAACTAACTAGAAAGATGCTTCTCCAACCAATCATTCTGCACCAAGAATAAAAGAAAACAATGAGGATCTCATTGAGAAATGTCAATTGTACAAGTGACATATAGTGTACACATGACCAGTGTATTACTGTACTAACAATTTTGCTCTATGGACTTCAGCTTGTCTATGTTAATTCATATATATATTCTACTTACTGTGCTACTCTCTCCTTATGGTGCAGACCATATTTCTTATGAAAAACTGACTGAGCTTCTTTATGTCTGCAAATATTTGAGAGGAGAATTGACTATATGAGTGAACAGTAATACTCTACATTCATCAAAACACTCTTACTAGTAACTTACTAAATGCCAGCTACTTGTAGGCTGGGGCAAATTTTCAGCATCATTAAATGTCTAGGTCAATGTTTCTATGAACTGCAATTCTATTCTAGAGAATTTCATTCTGAGATGAGAAGCTTCTAGGTAAGCTCTGTTTTTATTGCTGCTTGCTGCTCTCATTTCCACTGCTATACACTTGCCAAGGTTGTTTCAAGCCACCTTTTTGAAGAATAACTGGTAGAATACTTTTCTCATACAGAAAGACATATTTAAGCAGTTGCTGGAATTAGGATTCACCTTGAATTCAGATTGATGAGTTTCTCCCTTCATCTAACAAGGACATTGGGGACTGGGATAGCTTAAGAAAGTGGACTATAGCTTGTTAAAATTGTTAATAACTAATACTATAGGTAGTTGGACAAGTGTAGCTCAGCGGGCAGTAACCTCCCAGCAACATTTTGCAGAACATATGATGTGAACTGATTAGTGATCTCAGATTTACTGCTAGTAACTAAAGAACTTGGAGAAAAGATAGAGTACTGAAAAAACATAGTAGTAATTAGTGATAATGTCAGCAAAAATTACAAATTAAGGTGTCAATGTGGTGGGCATGATATGTAGTTAAAAGCTATATATGCAAAAAATTTTCCATTAGTTCATCTGCAGCCATCTCAATGGTACTCAAGCAAACTGATAATCTTCCTCAATCTCACCAATGCACTAGCTGTAAATAAACCAATGGGACCAATAAAGTGAAAAACATCTGATATCAACTTAGTTAGTGATGGCTTAGATGACAAGAGTGGCAGTTGGCCAGCCAAGATTGCAGTGGGCAGTATCCCAGCAATATTTTGTGTAACATATGATGTGAACTGATAGGAACACTCTGAGCACCCTTTGCATTGGTTATCATTGTCTCTGCCTAACATGACATATACATTATAGATAGTCGAGGAGATATGACACAAATTTGCAGGACCTTATTTCTTTGTATATACAGTTATCTCTCTCTTAACTGATAGGTGATGGTCATAACCCCAGCTATCAGATATGACAGAGTATTAGTTATTGAAGAGGGTGCTAATTCTGATAAATAGGTGCCTTCTTCTTTGAGAGACATTTTCAATTTTTTAAAATATATAAAAGCAGTAATACTAACATTTTCATGTAATTGTTTACAGCTAGTGTATTAGTGAGATTGAGGGAGATTATCAGTTTACTTGAGTTTCATTGAGGAAATGGCTACAGATAAGCTGATGGAGGAAATTTTACATATATGGCTTTCAACTATGCATCACATCCACTGTGTTGACACCTTAATTTGTAATTTTTGCTGACATTATCACTAATTACTACCATATTTTTTTGGTACCCTATCTTTTCTCCAAGCTCTTTAGTTACCAGCAGTAAATTTGAGATCACTGATTAGTTCACATCACATGTTCCACAAAGTATTGCTGGGAGATTACTGCCCACTTATAGCTTGTGACCATGGTACAACGTTTTGGGTGCCAGTACAGTGTGGTGGAAAAAAGTGGTATTGGGGCATGCATTATAGTGTTTTATAGACTAGTAGTTTAGTACAACTGGTGTGTTAGGGCAAGAATAGAGCAGCATAGCCTTTCACAATCTATTAGGAAGGGATATGGAAAGAGAGATGAAAAAGTTGTCAACACACCATAATAGCACTCTAGCAATACAATCAATGTCCTTCACAAAAAGGTATTCTCTGAGTGAAGCAGAACATTGTTTAAGAATTATATGTCTCCTCCTTTTCATTAGTCACAACTCTTTGGAAATCCAAGCCAGCATTCTTGTAGGGTGAGTGAGACTATTGGTAGCCAGGTGGAGCAGGTGGAAAATCTTCTTATTGAGCTAGCAGCATGAATAAATGGCTATTGGAGAGTTGAGAGTATAGACATGTCCAAAACCTACCAGATGACCTTCAGATGTTGGAAGGGATTGCAGACAAAGTGCTAGAGGCTTGACTCAGTCAATTTCATTTATCTGATCAAGTCACTGCTTTTCAGGCTTTTGATCAAAGGTCTTCAATATGGTTCAGTGAGCAAAATTTATCCCAGCCTATACATATTCAAAGTAATTTTTGAGTCAGGATAAAGCCAAGTGTGAGAGCTCAGATTCTGGGGCATCATTCTACCATGTGGCCCTTAACCTCAGAATACTGCTTTTGTCTTTTCCATCTTCTTGACTTTAGTGCCACTCCATTCACTGAGCCTTTCATTCCAATAAGCCTTTACGTGCTTATCACAAGACATGACAAGGATCAGTGAGTAGCCAAGGTCTGTCTTCACTGTTTTTTCTTCTGCTCATTGAGTATGCAATTTTATAGGCTGGGAATAAGTCAAGACCTTATATAGTATCTATGCACTATGACTGATAGCTGTCCCTGATAGATTCATGATCTAAAGAGCCAAAACCTATGGCTCAGACTTGTGACTCAACAACATGGAGACTTGTCCTTCCAGCATTCAAAGCCCTGTATATAGAACCTCTGTGTGCAAGCTCTGAGGCTGTTAGGAAGTATTTTTTGTTACTATTGAGAAGGTAGAACCTAGTCACAATGTTAGAGTAGTTTTATGGCAATACTGTCAGGCTAGACCTTGGTGAGTGCTTTCTCAATTCCTACACACTATGGCCATGTTCTAGCCAGTAGCTATTTCTTAAGGAATCCATGAAGTTAATGTGTTTCAAAGTCATCAAGACTATTCCTCTATAAGCCACAAGTAGTCTTCAATAAGGAATTACCCCCACACCAAATCCTCATCCTTGATGTTTACAATTATGGCAGTCATCATATTACTGCTTCAAACACTTGAGCCCTAGTTTTTTTTTTTTTTTTAAATCAAAAATTTATTACACAGTGCCCAATTGCAGTCTGTACCTAACTACAAATAAATGCTAGCTAGGAAAGTCTATTAGAAACTATCAGAAACAAGGAAAATTTATATACTCATGATCAGAGAGTGTTTATCAAAACTACCAGAAACAAAAGAGATGGTAATACTATTGATGACATATATTTTTGGGGAGTATCAATCAAAATCACTTACTAGTATATCATATGATTGACTGGACAGGCAAAGGAGATGAAGACATGGAGATGCTAATGTGCAACCCAGTATATTGGTAGATAGTCAGAGTAGATGGGAATTGAGGAGGGGTGACATTAGAATTGAATGCAAACACCCATAGATTGTATTTGAGGAAGTTAATAAATTGACTTAGCATGTTGATAGAGGTATCACTCCTAACATAGAGAGGATATCCAATAATGATATGTTCTCTTGTCTCATAATAAAAGCTGCATCAATATCTAATGAGTTCATGAGAAAAGAATCATGCCTTATAAGATTCAATAGGCATATGATTGATGATAGCATGGATAGCATATGTGACAACATTGAAATTAGTGACTAATGAGTCGATAGGATCAAGAAAATATGATGATCAAAGCTCTCATAGCCAAGAGCCCTTATTGTGGTATTGAGACAATATAATACTGCTTTTAAAAGATTTGCTATGAAGTATAAGGAATGACCAGCTGCAATATTGTTGGTCTTTAAGAAATAGCATTTGCCATTTTTTAAGGTAGGAGTCAGTGATTTTTTTGTGAAGATATGATATGGAGATGTTAGGACACAACCCAGCATATCAATGATTATACTTTGCTATAAGATGAACTTTTTGAAGCAGGCAGCATGAGTGACTGGGTTTCTCAGAGGTGGAATTACAATTGCATTGAGATGATTTAGAGGGTATGTACCAGAACTGAATAGAATAAAGTCTAGACTATTCTAGCCAAGGACAGAGAGCTTTAGCTATAACTAATGAGTGATTTTGGCCAGAATAAATAGAAGGGTCTAGAAGAGTTCTAGACAATTGAATATGATTAGTGACAATGAGAAGATGATCAACACTAGGAATGGAGATAGCTTTGTTCACTGTAAAATGTTGTGCAGCAAGCTCAGCTTTGGGAGTGGTACACTGCCTATTAGAAATAGCAATAGAATGAATAAGAGCATCTTGGCACTATATTTGGTAGTAGGCATTGGATTACTAATTGAGGTTGTTGAGTAAACTACCATCAACAACAATGATGGCAGTGTTGGATGAGAAATGGGAGAGGAATAAAGCCTGTTCTAGTCATTGTATGTATACACCAAGCTCATTTGGATTGGACCTATTGTAATCAAAAAAAGAAAATTGATCAGTAAATAAATCAAGAATTCTAGAACTAGGATAATTAGCCTTGTCAAAAGGATGAAATTGTTCAGAGGTGTTGGACAATATCACATCAGCCTCCATTACTGATTTCTCCACTACCAGCTTTTGAACATCATTCATGAGGTTGATTGACCTTAGATGAGAAAGAGCATCTTTAGCATTTTCAGTACTTAGGAGAGTAAAAATTATATGAGAATGATCAAGTGTTATGTATTGTAGACTTGATCATTTAGTGAGTTTTTTGAGATGAAGATGAATGGGGACAAGGCCCATGATGCATTCAACTCCACTAGAGAAGGATGTGCAAAAAGTGCCAGTGATCTATAAGGCAGTGCTTTATTGCATTTTGTATAATATTTGAAGTTTGGTAATTATATGAGCACTAGAGTAATACCACATACAAAAACCATATATAATAAGAGGGATAATACAAGAATGATAAAGGAGGCATTTTTGATGAGGTAAAAGCCTATATATAGAATTTTCTAGTATTTGCATTACATAGACTGAGGTAAGGGCTTTGGTTAACCAATATCGGACATGTTCATTGAATGTGAGTTGTCAATCAAAGTAAAACCCAAGATATTACCAATATTTTTTGGGTTTGAGAGGAGAGAATGAAGTAAAAGGCACAAAGCCTAGATTGATGGAAGAATTGGCATCACTATAGATGCATGAAAAATTGTAAATCTCAGACTTTTCATGCTCTAGGAGCAATCTAAAGTCTTCAACAAGTTGAACCAAGATCTGATAAGCCTTAGCTATTTTATTATGACACTCAGTCCATGTTTCTTCTTGTGCTACTATAGTGCCATCATCAACAAAAGAAAGAAATAAAGTAAGTCCAGCATTTTCAGAAAAGAAAAGATAAAAAATAGAGGCAATGTATAACCCAGAAAGAATGGGCAATAAAGCAGAACCTTGTCTGACACCAGTATTAGCATCAAAAAAGGGAGAATGAAAAGAATTATATAAATAAGTGATAGAACATCTAACTAGATATTTGGAGAAAAAATTTACAACTTCAAGCATGAAACCTTGTTTAGAAAGTATAGTAAGAAGCATAGAATGATTCAAGGAAGAAAAGAATTGTGAAATGTCAAAAGTGAGTATACTTGTATATAAGCATTTAGCTCAGCCTGCATATATGATGTATGTAAGATAAATACTAGCATCTTCAGTGCTATGTTGAATAATACTATCTACTTGACAAGAGTGAATGACATTGTATTTGATAGCTTCAAACTGCATTCAATGAGCAAGCATTTTCTTAAATAGTTTGCCAATAGTGTTGAGAAGAACAATAGGATGAAATGCTTTGGGATTGTCATAAGATAGTTTGTTTAGTTTGGGGATAATGATAGAGACTGATTCTTTAAAATAGTCTAGCCAACATTCAGTAGTAAGACATGTGTTAGTGAACTTGAGAAAGAAAAGGGGAATACATTCATCAATATTGAAGAGTTTCTTAAGGTGTGACCAAGGTATATGATTGACACCTGGAGATGAGGTGTTAGAGCATCCTTTGAGAGCTTTAAGAATTTTGGGTAGGGCAAAAGCAGTCTATAAACAAGTAGGTATAGAATTGAGATAGTCCAAGATAGTAGGATTAATGTTCTCATCATGAGCCAAATTGTAAGTACTGTTAAATGCATTTCAAAGCAAATCAAGTATATTGCAAGGTTCACTCCAAAATTTGATAGCTTTAGCAGGAGGGAGCTTGCAATCTTTAGCCCATACTATAAGATCTCAAGGCCTCTGATTTTCTTCAGCAATTTCTTTGATCTTTTTATCAAAGAACTTTCTTTTAGTAATATAAACAGTTTTATGAAAAGCTGTCTAGTTTTCTTTACATCATTTATTACAATATTTCTTCAGTGCTAGTTCACACTCCTTATTCCACTATGGCTTAGAGTGTGTTAATATGAAACTCATTATTATATGTGTGTTCCATAAATGACTGATGAGGTCAGTGACCTGCACTGAAAGGCTTTGAACATTTATCTCAGTCAAAAGATCAGCTAACTGAAGCACTAAAAGCCCAACAGCCAACTTGTTGATAAATTTACATTCTTCTTCAGAATCATATTTAATACTTTTTTTCTGAATAGGAATTTGGGCAAGTGTCATAGGAACAGAAACCATTAATGGTACATAGTCTGATATCATTTGTTGATCAGAAAAAATATAATAACCTTAGATATCTACATCATTGGACAGAAAAATAAGATCAATCACTGTATTCAATTTGAATTAATCATATAGATAATGAGTGAGAATATCAGAAAAGAGACATGATCAGTCTAGACCAAGATTCATCATGAGGTCAGCAAGCTGATCAGCATATTTATTGTTATGATCATATAATGGATTCTATAAAGAAGAACGGAGATTGAAATCACTACTGACATATATGAAACAAGATAATTTAATGGTACAATGAAGATGTTCAGCTGCATGTCATTTGTCATTAGAATACACATTCATGAGATAATGAACATGCTAATGGTATAAAAGAGTGAGGACTATGATGTCATTTGGTAGGTCAGTAAATATAGTGTTAAGGGAAGGACAAAGATATAAAATCTGTTTGTGAACATAAGCCATGACATGAGGACAGAAGTCAAGAATGGATGATGAAAATGTAATATATATCCAATCAGGATGAATGAGTGCACTGATAATATTTTTGCCTGAAATGTGTTCAGAAGAAATAGTCTGTCTGATCACATTCTAAGCAGGCTCTTGAAAGAAAATAATATCTATGGAGCCAGCATATACACTGAGATAAGTTTTCATAACCAAATAATTATAATTGACATTAAAGAAAAGAATATTTAGTTGATCAATGAGCATACTCTTCATAAAGAAGGAGCAGGCCCTCATCAGCCTCATGGAGTAGAAGAAGAAGAAAGATCTATATTGCAACACTCAATTGCAGTGGTAATACGTTCAGCTCTTTGGGCTTTGGCTTCTTGAGCTTTGTTAAGATGCCAATTTTTGTTAAATCAGTTGCGCCAATATGGGCAATATTTATTATTTGCCAAGTGCTCATCTTTGTAGTTGAGATACTTAAATACATGTTTGCAAGGCTCATAAGCAGGAGTCACAATATGAGAAGGTTTGGCTTTTAGATTAGCCTAATAATACCAAGACGCAATACAATGATTTTCCATCTTGTGAGGTCTATTACATCTGGCACAGCACCATCCTTGAGATCAGCATTTAGCTGTGATATGTCTCCAACACCAACAGTTTTGACATTGAGGTACACCAGGATGCATATTACATGCAATGATAGTAGCAATATCCTGTTCAAAATTGAACATTTTGTTAATAAAGGTTCAAGCTTGGATACTTTTTTGGAAATCCCAAATATTGAACCAGATAACAGCCATGTCAGAATGAGCCAAAGCTTTCATAACACAAGATGAAGAAGCAAGTGAAACATTATCAAAAAGGGGGTTTCAACAAATAATGTAGAGGACATCTTCAGCTGTCAGCTGATTAGAACCATCCTCATGCCATTCAGGAGGTACATAATAAGATACTCCAACAATTTTAAGATAAGACTTAGACATCAGTGCCCTAAGAACCAGCACTTCATCTGTCTTAGCCTTAATAGCTTTAGCGATCCACTCATGAATGATTTGAATCTCAGGCTGAGTGGGAACAAGATTGGTGTTAAAAGAGAGTCCAAGCAATGGCCCAGATCTCCCTTCAACAATAGAAGAAACGCGAAGCTTGGAACGTTCTTGTACAAGACCATGGTTAACAGTCTCAAGAACGTTCTGAGTTTGTTTAGCATCCAAACAGGTGACCGTTTCAGAATATGGGACAAGAACCTGTTTTCTGGTAGGCCCCCGTGTAGTCGATTTAACAACAAATTTCTTTTTCTGTGGAACAGATTGAATAGAGCTACTACTGGTGTTACCAGTAGCAGCTTGGTGCATGGCAACAATGCAATCAGCAGATAACTTGTCGCCATAAAGTTTGGTGAGTTCAACAAGATCAATAGCTTGTTTAACACCACCAATAGAAGGGGAAGGTGCATTAGATCGTTTGACGTCAAGACGCACAGCATCTGCGAATGACTTTTTAGGAGGTGTAGAAGAAGAAGAAGAAACATTGACAGCCTTAGAAGACTTGTCAGCTGTTTTCGGAATAGGAGTAGGAGGAAAAGTGGATTTGATAGGAGGCTTTGGGGGCGTCCTAGGAATTTTACGAGGAGCGTTTGTCTTCGTCTCAGGAGCGCCAGTCTCCATATTGATGTCATGATTATCAGCAAGGGGCTGAGAAGAAGGTATAACCTCACGAGCTTTGCCCTTAAGAGGTTTGGGGTTGTATCAATTTACTCCAGGGAAAAAGAGTTTTTCGATCAATTTCAAAACGGTGAAGTTTTTGTCTCCTTGAGAGGCATATCCTTCAACCATTTCTATATCTTCGATGACAGTGTGCCCCCATCCACCGTCATGAATAGCAGTGATCATGTAAGCGAGCTCATCAGCGATTGCTGTGTTGGGAGTGAAAATCCCCTTATTTACTGGAAAATCAGAAAACCAATTGGCGCAGTTTTGGATACCCATAGCTGCGTCATCAACCGTATTATGGAAATCATCAACCGTAGGTTGAAAGTCATTGCTGGATGACTTATTACTGCCTTGAGCAGCAACAGCGTTCTCATCAACAACGATATTCATAGCGTCCTTATCCTCAATATGCGGCTGCGTAGTCGTGGCAAGCGTGACAGCTTCAACTTCAGTATCCCGCCCGGGTAAACCACAGGCAAAGGAAGAGGAAGCGGAAGGAAGAGGAATCGGCCCGGGTAAACCACAGGCAAATTCAGGAGTAGGGGTGATCGAAACAGGGGCGATCGAAGTAATTGTTCCAGGGTTAAGGGGAGGAACAGGAGGAGGCGGCGTGTCACCAACAGGGTTGATGGCCGGGAAAAGAGAATCGCTATCCCAAGGATTGAGATCAGCGCGTTTGTTAGGGCCAGACTCTGCAGGGGGCAAAGCCATGGAAGGGGTGTTTTGAACGAAAGGAGGAAATCCCCCTTCATTTCGAATAGCACGGGATACAGCCGCAACGACTCGTTCTTGAGCTACTTGTTGAACGACTTTTTTGAAATGTTGCCATTGACCAGAAGGTTGAGCGTCATAGTCAGTGGAGTGTTCTCGATGATTAGAAGGGATAGAATGAGGAGAAGGTATATCCTCATGAACTTTGCGAGTTCCTAGAGCCCTAATAGGGACAGGAGTAATTTGCGCACTGTCTTCATACGGCGACTTGGTGTTGGTAGGAGTGGTTGCGCCAGCAAGCAGCGCAAGTTGATTAGGAGGAGGCGTTTTGGTCCTCGGCGGCATAGAAGCGGTTTGTTTGAGAACAGGTGATTTAGACCTTTCGTCACGAAGTCGAAGGCTAGCAATAGAGCCAGCTCTAGAAGTGGCATGAGAACGTTGTTGTAAACGTCCCCGAGCGGAAGGAGATGGAGAATCTTCGTCAGAAGAGGACTCGTATTCATCGTCAGAAGGCACAGCCTTGGCTAACGACTCTTCAGTGGCTTGAACGTCTACAGCGGTTGCCGAACGTCCAGCACGTGTAACAACGCCCTTGAGCCTCGCACCAAAAGCGTATTTCGGACTTCCACCAGAACTCTTTACGTCTCTACTACTATCACCCATATCTTCGTATATCGTAGCGTATTCAGTATTCGTAGGATACCACTTGAAAAACGATGATGGTGGTACGTGGGAAAGGAAGGTATGTTGAGCCCTGGTTTCGACCCGCCAGTCGCGAATACTATGGGTTTCCGAGCATCAGGAACATCATCGGGTAGCTCTCGAAGAACATCACACGTTACCGGGATACCTTCCTAATAGGTGATCAACTTCCAGGATGGCACTGGAGCGGAACTGCCCCCTGGTCGAAGCTGTCATATCCCCATCAGTATGAATGCCCAAGGAGAACCGGAGGTCCTATAAAAGTCCTGGATGCCATTGTCCAGCGCCTTGAATGAAAACTAGCCTTGTTTCCTGTGAACGACTAAATGAAAAGCGGACCTATTATCGAGAACTTACGATGTCATCCCTCGTTTACAGATTCAACTGATCAAGGCGTCTTAGCTTCTGCACATCTATATCCAAGGGAAATTTTACACATTCCCTGTATCCTCACAATCAAGCTATTTCGACAAACTCGCCCTTACAATGCTGTTGACCACTGTTTTCGTCCATTCCAGCCATGGCCTAATCTTGCTTCCTGGACCACTGACTTTTTTGATCACCAACCTACCTACCTCGATACCTTCAACCTCACTTACCAGTGGGAAATCAGGCAAAGAACCATCGATAACACAGATTTTTTACCCTCGTAGGACGCACCTTCGACAACGTCTAGGCTTGTTCGACGTCGACGTCGTCATACCCTCCACGACGTGGAGCCATCTCACGGAAGCCTCACCACTCAGTGATCGCCACCCTTTTACGCGTACCCAAAGTCAAGTAGTCTCCTGGTGCTGTCCTTGGCATTATGTTTGTCCCCTTCATACCATGATCTCACCTTGCTTCCCCTACTTGACCGACACCCTACCTTCAACCCTTTCCCCTCTTGACTCCAGAAAGCAATTAAAGACGCATTCTCGATGCATTTTTCCTCGTTTCACTCACCTAGGATGCCGTTCTGGTCCCAGGGTGGGAGACATTGACCATATCACGTCTGCCCGTGACCAGACACGGTCTCAAATCATCTTCTTTCCAATGCACTCACTTTCACGGAATATACACCCTCCTACACGCACTTCCCATCCCTATCCTCTCCCTCTGTGATGACGTGCTACGAAGACGAGACGATGAGACGAGCAACTGAACCTCCGACAATTCGCATAGGAGTAGTCATTGGAGGAGTGGGTGGAACAGAACGCGATGGTCTGCGAGTGACGAACTTGTACTGCCTGTCTTTGTCTTGTTCAGCTCCGTGGCCGAGTCGTAGAGGGGAAGGGGAGTGAGTGACGTTTGGTGATGAGTTGTTGTAGGGGTGATGTTTAGAGAAGATGATGCTTTGGTCTTTGTCGTCCCGTGATGTGTTTGAACCACACCCCTATTACCGATGTGTGTACCTCATGAGTGGCTCATTTCAATGCGGTTTCACTGAGAGTCTGACCTTTTTCTTTTAGACTTGTCAGCAATGGTGGCAGGATGTCCCTTTGCAATTGTTCTCTGAACAACATCGAAGGAGACCTACCTACGTACCAGTTGCCATGCGTCATCAGCCATGATTTTCTCGCAACTTCCAGCAGCACCAACAGTCCGCAATAGTTCTCTTCTGTCCAATCTATCTCCCTAACTCCACCGCTTCGGTCGCCAGGCTTTACTCTTTGAAACTTCTGGCTAGTCTTTCTCGATCACTCACCCCTCGAACCGAACACAAGCGTTCTTCATAGTCATGCACACACATTTGTACTACACCAATCGTACGTCGACCAGGCCAACGTTCACGGACACGTTTTGAAAGACCTGGCATAAGGTGCTTATTTGTCACACGTGTGACACCGAACCCGAGATCATCGCGTTTTCTTCGCTTTCCACCATGATGAGGACCCAATGGAAATCTCAAGAACGCGCAGAGGATATCCGTTCGACTTTCTGTAGCTTCGAAACTGTGAAGCACGCCTTGGGTTCTCGTCAGCCATGTTTTATATGCATCAGGTCTTGACTTGGCTTATATGAACCCAAGCCTTTTTCCCTCCGGCCTCCTCCGCTGCGCAACTACTTCACAACAATGGGCGCATGTGTACGCATGTTCTCCGCTTTTCCCGTATACCCTCAACCATGTTTAATGTGTTGAAGTATGATTTGATTATCCACCCGGGCGCTTATTGTCACGCTTTCCATGGCCACCTCCCCAAACTTTTACACAAACTACACCAACTACGCTCCTTTGCATGACCAAATAGTCTTTCATGACCTTGCAGATACCCGGACGAGGAGAGCGTCGATTTCATGAACGGGTCACTGTGGGTTCGCCGGAACACTCCTTTGTTGGTCCCCTTGCTCAAGACGCAGTTGGAGCAGTCGATTGATCTGGGGCGTTCATCGGGATCACTCCTGGATTCAGTTTGTTGGGTTTCTCTCTTTTCTTCGTCTAATGAGGATGTTAAGAGGCAATGTAATGAATTTACAGATAGCCGTCTGAGACAAGAGTAGGTAGGGCGGTCAATACGATGTATTTGATGCTAGTACAGTGTGGTGAAAAGGGAGGCACTGGAGCCTACAAATCTGAGGAGCGGCATGTTAGCGGACCCAAAATATTGAAACAATTATGCACCCGGGAAATTGACCGAGACATGGACTTAGGATAAGTCGTGGTCCCAGAGAATGGAATGAAGTGCACTAGGGCAACTCAAACGAACATAAGAAAAACCGAGTACGAGATACATCTCTCGACGAGGGCAGCTGCTTGGCGCATTCGAGTTGCCA
>KQ962487.1:18251-36279 GCA_001563735.1 Leucoagaricus sp. SymC.cos
AAACCAACACCTCTGACTATGCCCTCACTACAATCCTTTCAATTATTGCTGAGGACAGTGAAGTACACCCCATTGCTTTTTATTCCCACACATTCAGTACCACTAAATCTAATTATGACACTCACAATAAAGAACTCCTAGCAATCTTTGAAGCTTTCTGCATTTGGCAACATTACCTCGAGGGCACGTCAATCCTGATTGACATCATTACTAATCACAAGAACCTTGAGTATTTCTGCACTATGAAAGTACTAACCTGCTGACAGGCCCACTGGAGTGAATATCTTTCCCAATTCCACCTTGTCATTAGATTCTGCCCAGGTAAACTCAGTACTAAGCCTGATGCCCTGACTAGACATTGGGATGTCTACCTAAAAGAGGGGAATACTGGCTATACTACAGTCAACCCACACAATTTCCAACCAGTCTTTGCCAACAAACAACTCTCCTTATCAGTATGTGCCACATATCTTCATTCTCCATCCCTTTGTGCAGCCACTATAATTGACTTAGAAAAGCTGCATTCCAATATTATTTCTGCTCTTCTTGCTGACCCTATAGCTACTAAATACCTTTCTAATCCTGAAGGCCACTGGTCGGTCAATTCTGCTGGTTTCCTTCACCTTGACAATAGGATTTACATCCCTGATTCCGACAACCTCCACCTCTACATTATGCAATACAAGTATGACCATGTGCTTGTGGGACATTTCAGTCAAAACAAGACTCTCAAACTCATATGTCAGGAGTATACTTGGCCTGAAATCTGAACCAATGTCAAGGAATTTTGTAAGTCTTGTGTCACCTGCATGCATTCTAAGTCCCAGCATCATTGCCTCTATGGAAACCTCAAGCAATTGCTGATTCCTGATTGGCCATGGAATTCCATTTCTATAGACTTCATCAAGAAGTTACCAACTTCCTCCAGCTTTGATTCCATCCTCGTAGTTGTCGACCAACTATCTAAGCAAGGTATTTTCATCCCTACTCATGACACCATTACTTCCACTGATCTGGCCTGCCTGTTTGTACTCCATGTCTTTTCGAAGCATGGAGTTCCTGCTCATGTTATCTCTGACTGAGGTTCAGAATTCATCTCACACTTCTTCCAATCGCTTGGTGAAGTATTGGATATAAAGTTGCATTTTACCTCCAGTTACCACCTGGAAGGTGATGGTCAGACAGAATGTACTAACCAGACTCTGGAGCAATATCTCCGAGTCTATTGTAATTACCAACAGGACAACTGGGCCAAGCTCCTCCCGCTCACAGAGTTCACATTTAACAATGTGCCCAATGCCACCACTGGTGTCTCTCCATTTTTCGCTAACAAAGGGTACCACCCAAACATTACAGTGTATCCCAAATACGACCTTGCTTCCACTCAAGCCTGCCAATTTGCAGTTGATCTTGATGATCTTCAAGCCACCTTAAAATTGGAAATCGCTGAAGCACAGCAGCATTATCAATGGTCTGCCAATGCACACCACCTGCCTGCTCCTGATTTCCAAGTCAGTCAAAAGACTTTCATGAAAGCTAAGTATTTCCACACCACCTGCCTCTCTAAAAAGCTTTCAGAGAAATACCTTGGTCCATATGAAATTATCGCACAACCTGGCTCCCATTTCTTCACCCTCTGACTTCCTGAGTCCATGCACACTGTTCACCCTGTTTTCCATATCTCTATGCTTGAACCATCCACTCCCAATCCATTCCCAACCTGTTCTGCTCTGCCTCTGGCTCCAGTTGTCATTGATGGTGAGCCCGAGTTTGAAATCGCTCATGTTGTTGACTCCAAAATTGATTGGCACTGAGCATACAAGCTCCTCTACAAGGTCATTTGGTTGGGTTACAAAGACACTGAGGACAAGTCCTCCTAGCTTCCTGCTACTGAGCTTGAACATGCCCCTGAGCTTGTTTCTGACTTCCATGCAGTCTATCCCCATAAACTGGGTCCTCTTCCTTCTCTGTAATTCCTTACCTCTTTATTCCACTTCATTTCTGACTATTTCCATTTTCTCTCTTATGTACAAAAGTCTTGTTCCTCTCTCTCCCTCTCTCTCTCTCTCTCTAATTGTATACCCTTCTATTTCTGTTTTACCTCCAATTATTTCTGTTTCCTCTCTAATTATATACCCTTCTATTTCTGTTTCACCTCTGATTATTTCTGTTTCCTCTCTAATTATATACCCTTCTATTTCTGTTTCACCTCTGATTATTTCTGTTTCCTCTCTAATTATATACCCTTCTATTTCTGTTTCACCTCTGATTATTTCTGTTTCCTCTCTAATTATATACCCTTCTATTTCTGTTTCACCTCCGATTATTTCTGTTTCCTCTCTAATTGTATACCCTTCTATTTCTGTTTCACCTCCAATTATTTCTGTTTCCTCTCTTATTTCTTACAAGTCTTGTTATCTCCCTTATCTCTCCACATATCGTAGATGTCCTGTTCTGCTATATCCCACTATTTTCCATCCTGCTCCAAATATTTTCCACTCTGTCTCTGTCTCTCTCTGTCTCTCTCTGTCTCTCTCTCTTTATTTCTCTTCTATGTATATAGTTTTCATCCTCTGCATCCATTCCACTTTGTCTCCAACCATTTCCATCTCATTTTGTTTCTCCCTTTATTCACCTTCTCAAAAATTTTGCCAAGTTCCTCTTACCACTTATTTCTGACTTTTTCGATTTTTCTTAATTCACACAAAAAAATCCCAAGAAAAAAACACTAAAAAACTTTATTTCTTCTTTCCAGCAGTATAGTCCAATCATCCGAGATATGCATACAGTCCCAAGAAGTGGCAAGGAGCAGCCCTGACCTCAATCCTCCTCCATCACATTGTTGGCCTTCTCCTCACTCCCCTTCTCCTCTCCCTCCATTTGTCTCTCTGCCGACTCCCCATTCTCTGCCAATTCCACACTCAAGCTTGCCACTGCTGTTTGTTCCATCTTCCTCAGCAGGACCTCATCCACAAGGTTGAGTGTCCTCTTGACCCGGTCCACCAGTCTCTCCACTATGAAGGCCAGTGCCCACAATGGGCCATTATCAGCTATGCTTGGCATCTGCTCCCTCTCCCTTGTCATTGGCACACACTTCTTCTTCCCCTTGTAGCAGGGGCCACAGGAATGAGTTGTCATATTACTGTGCAGTATTCAGTCAGTCTTGGCACTTATCAATAATTGGGCACTTACTCCTTAGACTCAGCTAACATACACCTGATTCTGAGGTCGTGACACCTCTGGCAGGTCTTCTCACTGCTCATCACTTCTCTTAGCCAGATCGTGATCATCAGCCCTCTTCTCCCTCATGGTTTCTTGACAGCTTCAACTACTTCAATGTTATTGTCATCATCCTCATCCTCCTGTGCCTGCTTCTGACTCAATCCCTCCAACACTGCCTGAGAAGAACCTGCCACAGCCTCTTCTTGAAGCTGGGCCCTGTCTTTTCCCTTAGCCTGAGCTGGCATCTGCTCTCTCTCCTGCTCCTGCTGCCACTGTTTCACCAATGCCTGGGCCCTCTCCTCTTGCTCTTGCTCCTCCTGCACAAGTTGCTTGTGTTCCACCTGCTCCTTTTCTAACTGTTCTTCTTCCTTGATCCTCGCCAACTCCTCATCTGCTTGTTGTTCCTTCTCCTCCCTCCTCAATTGCTTCTCCTCAGCCCTTCTCACTGCCTCATCTCACTGATGCTTCTGCTCGGCAAGTTGCTGCCTGTGTTCTGCTGCAGCACTGGCAGGGGTCTCTGATTGTTGAGTCTGGGAAGGAGGCTGGCTAGACATAGTGGTCAAAGATAAAGAATGAAAATTTCACCAAGTTCAACTTATATATTGGGGGTGTGTGATTTCTTTC
Source organism: Leucoagaricus sp. SymC.cos (assembly GCA_001563735.1). Taxonomy (NCBI): domain Eukaryota; kingdom Fungi; phylum Basidiomycota; class Agaricomycetes; order Agaricales; family Agaricaceae; genus Leucoagaricus; species Leucoagaricus sp. SymC.cos. The sequence goes on from KQ962487.1 coordinate 22,098, forward strand.
CCATACATTTGATTTGGTGGCCTTGGAGGCTTGGCCTTAAGGGGGGAATACTGTTACAACTCGTATGTTTTCAGATCAATCCCAACTATTACTGATTATTGCTGCTGGTTTCCCTTTCTATTTCTACCATTTTATACCTTATCATTCCCTTTGTATATTATTTGTTTCCAAATATTTCCATATACTTCTGCACCTTTCCGATTCACTCCTCTTCACTTCCGCTCACCTCTTATTCCTGCCGATTATTAGTTACTATTTTTCCTTTTATGCCTTCTCCACTCAATGTTTCTGCTTTATCCTTCATATTTCCTTTTATACTATGCCTGCTGTTTTATGATTTCATTCATATTTCACATGTCACCACCCATCTCTTTCCATATACTTGTTCTTCATAGATCTCTCCTACATCCTTGTTGTCTTCATCACATGTCCATTGCATCACATAGCTTTTCCATTGATTCCACCTTTTGTTTATCACTTTCTGACTTAGTTCAACATTCCTGATTATTCTGACTTTAAACTATTCATCCTCTCTAAGTTTCCTCCAAGTCCTCTCCCTCTTGTTCCTAAATTGGACCACTGGCAGTGGAATGGCACAGCACATAAGCTGAAGCCAAGGTCCATTCCTGACTCCTTCTGACTTCTCTGATCTCATGCCTCTGTCTCTGCCTCTGTCTCCACATTGATCATCTCCAACCCTTTCTGACCCTTCCACATCTATTCCCTCCATATCCCATCTGGAACTTAATAAATATATGCCATAATGTATAAACCTGTTTACTGATGTATCTTTGGGTCTGCATGTCAAATTGTCCCTAATTCCTTGTACCTGGACTTCTTACATATGGTAAGGCCAAAGCTTCACATCAAGATTCATCAGGAGAGCAATGAGCAGTTACAAACCCAATGCTTTCTGCCACTGGATATACCCATACCTACTTCCAAATGGCTGAATTGAATATCTCCAATCTATTGATGTATCCATTATCACCTTGCATCAAGTGGAATGCTCATCAGGTCATGGAGAATGTTAATATTTATTTTTTCCTTATTGGAGTCAATTCTACCCAGCTCTTGACTATGATGCCACATGTGTTGCTGGACTTGGATTTTACCTCTTAGACCAATACACCCACCATTAGTAACTAGTCCTTTGATCCTAATCACATTGAAACTTCAGACTCAGCTTCTCAACTGATATCGCTTTCTGACCAGGGCAACAATCTGCTACTTCATTGGCAGGAGCAGCAAAAAGTAGCTGACTTGACATATTCAACAACTCATCACCCAAGATGTATTAAGTGTGTAAGTCCCCAGTCCATTTCAGGGCTTATACATATACTCTGATGAAATCTCAGGTATGAGTTTAGTCATTCTTTCATGGCAGAGGATGATAATTCTTTTGTAATGAAGGACTTCACTGCCATATTCACAGCACATAGATTCCACTTGCTGGGGTTACAACTGAGTGACAATGATGCCAGCCAGCCGATTGGGGAATACAACATACATCTTAGCAACCTTAATCTTAGCCCACTGTACAAGCTTCAATATGAGCACCAGCTGGAATATGTGAAACATTGCACATGACCTCTGAGTAGCAGATGACACCAACAGCAAACATGTGAACAACTCAACTAGTGGAACCAATCAAAGAATCTGATGGACTGGAAACCCTGGATACACACCTGCTGTCAGCTCCTCAGGACAAGCAGATGGTGTACAGAATACTACCCAAGTTGTGGCAGTAATTACTGGAAAGGTAAGCATTTGCACTGGTCAGCAGAGGTTTGTGATGGATATTAACACTATAATTACATTAGGCTGCCATGGCAAAGTGCCATGAGGAGATTTATCAATGACATAACCTCCTATCATGGCTCTTTCTTGTAGGCACAGAATCTTATTCAATAGTCCACTGAAGAGAGATAATTACTTTTTCATTCTTTTCAGAGATAGGATTCATGTAGAAGAGGATGTGTCTTTTGATACTGTTCCTTCTAGGGATGCCAAAGTTCAGTTCAGAACTTTGGTTCAAACCTGAACTGATTAAACTGAATCAAAGGTTCAGAACTTCTCTTTGCTCATATATTTTCTGTAGTCTTATTTTCTCTACTCAGAGGAAGCAGGCAAGAACTCCCTTTATGCATTTGTCACTGACTCCAAGAGTATCACCAACATTTTGACTCTTCTGAACATCACATTGGAAATTTCCAAGTGTGACTTTTGGAGGCCACTTCACATCAACCACTTGAGCAACTGCTTTTCTGAGCATTTCTCAATTTGGCTTATTACCACTGCATAACCTCATGCTCTTGTTTTTGCCCCCGAGAAACATGGGAAGAATGACCTCTCACTTGGTCTGCAAGATCAGACTTACTTCCATCTGGTTCAAGCCAAATCTAGGAGGTTGTGGCTGAATTGGGTAGAAGAATACAGAGGCTGATGAAGTATAGGCTTTGTAGCATAGTCTAAGTTATATCTAGGACAGTTGGGTACATCAGAATCTTTTTACACATTTTTTGCAATTCTCTTTCTTGAAAATTTCGATGTCAGATCTGATTTTTGGACAAACTTGAGAAGAAATATGGGATGTCAGAAAAAGATTCTGATAGATTCAGGCCTCTCGAAAGGGGTATCTGGACATTGTTTTTTTCTGGGAGGGATCTGGCCTATTTATACTGGTATACACTATGTAGGATTTGCTCTGGTACTGCTGGATTTATGTTGATCTTTTGTTGTTTTAAGTAAGATGTACTTGCCTTTTAATCCAAGATATACTTTATTTAGTAAAGGGTTCAGTGCATAAGTTCAATATAAGACCTGGGTAAATTGCATGCTGTGTATAGGGGTGTTCAAACCTAAGCACAGCCATGTTTGGCCAATGCCAAGCTGAGTTTATGATTTTTTAAATAGCTGACCAATGATTAGGTTACAAGTTTCCTTCCTATCCTGATGACAACAGTGACTGTCATTGTACTTGAGTTGGATGCTTGAACATCTTAATTCAGGAGCAACAGTCTTGGACTAAGGATTGTGGACCATGAGAGATGTCACAGGGGAACCCAACAGATCTAGTTTGTAGGCATCATTGTCTCTACTTTATAACCTGCCTACAGCACTATGTACATACACTCTCTCAGCTCAGTTTGTAGCCTGATCATGAGAAATGCATTGCATGTCCAACATAACAGTTGGCCTTGTTAACCAATGATCAGGAATGCGCCTCAATTGCTAAGAAGTCAAGAGATCCAAAGCAATCAATTACTATGGAGAGATAGCCATTGAGAGGTCCAGGTGAGATATTCAGTAGGGTTCGCAAGCTGTGGTGCAGAACATGGCATACTGGATTATGCAATTGATGCACCAGGACATAATGATACTAGTTTGCAGTAACAAACTTTATTCACCAACAGCAGACATGAGTTCTCCTTCCATGTCATTTCATATATGTCTGCTAGTGATGAAAACTGGACAATCACACTGAATTTTGCCATGGGCATAGGTCACCTCCCATGTGGCTTTAATGACATCATGACCTGTAGACCAGATGCTTCAGCTCAGATTGAGGAACTTGATCCCATCTGCCACCCATGCTGAATACAATGCAGGACTGGTATATCAGGTGTAAGCTGGATATACTCACAGTTGCTCAAGGGTAGCAGTTGCGGTAAGGGCTCACTTCAATTGCTCCAGCCTTTCTCATCTCTGAGCCAGCAGCAGAAGGGAGTTGGTAAACCTACAGATGCAGTGGAACTGAAAACCAACTGATATATCGTGTCACCTTGAGTCTTAGAAGGTGACATGTAATATGTTTGGTTCCAGACTCACCTACAGCATCTAGTTACATTCACAACAGCTGACTGTCTTGTCCTCTGCACTCTCCTCTTGCACTTCAATGTCTAGAAAATGGTTCCTGTGTCCACTGTCTTTAATATGTTTTCAAATACACTTATTTCCAGGCTGACAATCATGATTGCTGACAGGGTTAAAAGGATGTGGCCTAGTAACACATGCCAGTGTTGTCCGTAATCATCTGCTGTACACTTGCCAGCTAGACAGCTGATGAGAGGCTGGTTTATGATGAGTCAAAACACAATATCTTAGAGATGCTAGCAGGGTAATTATGACTCCTAAAGGAATTACAAGTCCTTTAGGAGTCAGTCAGATGCTGATTCTGGTAATCCTGATTATCTATGTAGGATTCAGTGTACTTTGCTCCCACTTAATGATGCAATTGCTCATGGGATTAGTTGGACAACATATTGATTTGTGTTTCTAAAGGTGGACAATAATTTATTGTTCTGCAGGGTTCTCTCAAGTGGCACTTGAGGTATTGACACCCATACTCTCTCCTGACTCTTTTGAAGTAATCGATGTGTTATTGGCATTGGAATCTTCTGGGTATATTTTGTGCAAATGACCATGAGTATTGTCTTGGCTAGAGCTTGGAATTTGCAAGGGCTTGAAATGGGAAGCAGGGGTGCTGGCAACACCAATTTCTGGCTGATTAGTTGGATAAGGAACCAAGTGAGGTGAGGCCAGAACAGATGGTGATTTGGATAAGGTTTCCGCAGTAGGAGTAAATTTTTTGAGGTGTTTATGAGAGACAATAGCAGTACCCATTTCAGATGCATAGTGCAAGGTTTTTGGCTTTGAAGATTGGCTTGATTCTCAACTAGGGCTATCAATTAATTGATGGTGCCTGAGACCCACATACACAGGTGGTTTTGCTTCTTGTTTTCACCCCATTGCCTGACAAATTGTGCATGCCGTGAATGTGTGATCTTTAAGTTGATTTCACAACATACCTTTCTATCCCTGTTGTCAAGTAAGTGGTTGCTTAGAGACAGATGAGGAATTGGGTAGCACCACTCAGCTCTAACCAGCAAAAACAGATTTTGACCTTGACTATACCTCCAATTTTAATGTCTGTCGGGTTCAAAAACTTATAGCTGAAATGATGTGTTAGGCATTCAGCTGCTTTGCAATTGAAGTATTCTATTCCTTGCTCTTCTTTGTAAGGGACTAAAAAGCAGTTATACATTAATATGAACTAACAAAACATCCAGCTTCCAGACATGCAATTCTTTGGTGGAGAAATTGGAGATCTAGCCTGAATTTCCTTTGATCTGGTACAAATAAACACAACCTGTGATTTCAGTTTTTTCATAGCTTGTGCCTTCCAAGTTGGGTAGATTATGTAAGAACAAGTTCAAATTGTAATAGTACTTGCAATAGCATTCAATCACTTAATCAATTCAATACCACACTTAAGTATATCGTCAGACCAGGTATTCTAAAGAACTCATAACTGTCATGCTCAGCATCAGCCTGCTCCCACAAGTTGTTCTTTTTACCATGCATGATTTGTCCATAAGATTGTCATGTGATTATAAGTATGTGGTTCAATTATCACAGTAGGGGCACTTTGCTTTCCATAGCAGATAGGATTCCTGACTCTTAGAAGGGATTTTCTAGGACTGCTGTCTCAAATTGCTGTAATCCTTGCTCAGCTTGCTGAGAGATGTTTTGTTTATCAATGGGCACCATCCGTTGCTGATGCAAATGAAAAGAAGGTGATGGTCAAGGTTGTGCAAGCACAATAGCATCTGTCTATCATTGGCTAATGCCCCAGTGGATAAAAATGTTATCAGATAGATTTAAACGGAATTAAATTGAAACCAAAACTCAGTGCAGACATGACAGTGCAAGACATTATTGAGGAGTGAAACGAGATTATGGAGAGTGATTTTGAGTGAGGACAACCATGATGAAGCTTAGAATTTGCTCTAAGATTGGATGAGGTACTGAGGTAGATTTTACTGGAGAAATACTTTAAGTACATCTTCGTAATTATACATATAAGCTACAAAGTGTACCAAAGGAAAGGGAGGAAAGTAGAATTGGGTGATTCAATGGAGACTTTTCTTGATTTTTTACTGAGGAGAGAGATCAAAGGAATGAACAGGATTGGTGGAAAAGGGAGTGGAGAGAGGTGTTCATGTGGTATGCTATCGAGTGGGGTGTTGTACCAGGTGAAACAAAACAATAAGAGGAGGGGATGAGAATTTTATGATGATTTTGGCAGAAGTAGATACATGGGAAGCAAGCAAAAATGAGTGGACTTGAGTCAGTTGCATGACAAGTCTGAACTTGGTGGCATTGAAACCATGAGTGGTGAGCAAAATGGTGCGGATTGAAGGGAGCATAAGGAAATTGGCCAGAATGATAAGGGATGCAATTTTGAAACAAGAGAGAAAAAGGAAAGTAATGGAGGGGATGTAGGTGGCAGTGTAAGGATTGTGATGTAAGGATTGACTTCAGTCAGCTCTGATGCTGTCACATTGTTGAGAGCTGAAATGATATGGATATGAGAGGGAATTATGGTGGGGAAGTGTTTGAGAGGAGTGGGTGTCGAGATATGAGAGATGGATGCCCTGTGGGTTGATATGATGTGCATGTAAAGTGGTTGTGTCATGTAAGAGTTCCCTTTAATCAACTCAAGCTTCTGTGTTACTATAATCCTTGATAATCCATTGATCATTCACTCATCTCCTGTATAGAAGATGAATTACCACAGCTGCAGTTGTAGGATATGTATCAGACTCACTTTACAGGAGGTGGCTAACCCTTCTTTGTTAATGGGGAAATAGGCTTTGGGGGCCCAGTCTGTCGATGAGGCTGGCTGTAAACACCCTTGCTAATGGCTGTGGGCTGTGCCTGCTTTTTGGGCTTGTGCTTCTTCAATTTACTGGCTCTACTCCTAGCCTTTGTGTTCTGTTGGTGTGCCCTCTTAGCTGAAGACTTTAGGGATTCAAGTGGGGATGCTGCAGTAGTTGGCAAGGCACCAAGATCATTGGCCTCTCTGCCTACAAGCAAAGCATCTCTCACATCCCACCTGTTATTTTTGGAGGTGTTGATAATGCAAGGGGAAAGCCTGGGTTTGAATCTGCTTGTGAGACTCCTAGCAAAAGTACTGTGAGCAACCTGGTAGCTAGGTGTCCTAGTGCCAGCAAAGGACAGTTGAGACAGCAAGGGCAATCTCAGGAAAAGGTTGGGAGAGGGGCTTTGGGAGGAGCTTGGAGATGGATTAGACAATGAGTTAGGTGACATGCAATACCTGTATGAATGAATTAGTTAGACAAAGGAAAGACAGAAAATTCACCCACAGAGGCGGTGCCAGGGTTTCTGATTGAGCTTGAACCAGTCCATTGATTGAGGGCTGGGTTTGGTCGAGTGCACTAAAGGATAGGTTTAGAGTAAATTAGAAGTGAGTAAAACCAAATAATACCCACAGAGAAGGTGTTAGCAGTCCTGGCTGGGCAGGAGCCTGGCAGCTTTACACATGTCAGTGGAGATCAATAGCAGAGAACATTGACTTACAAAGGGCTGGCCTTCTTGAAAGTAAGGAGTTCTGGAGTCTCGGACAGTAAAGTGACAAGAGGTATGACTTCACCAGGAGGTAGAGTATTTGGATTGACATTCTTGAACGAGAAGAGGTCACTACTGCCAACAAAGTATTCCTTTCACCTCTCAAGATCCTCCAGTACAGTCCATGGAATGGGCCTAGGTTGGCCAGAGTGTTCTTCAGTAGCAGTTGCATCAGCATTGACAGAAAGTTATTGAGCAGATGATGACATATCCCAAATGGAAGTGATGTAACTGACAAGCAGCATCCTTGCCTGCCCAACAGTGGTGCCTTCAGGATCAAAAGCAGAAATATAGGTAGTTGACCAGGTGAAGAGATTATTGAGGGGGGTTCAGTTTGAATGTGACCTTTTGTTGTAGTGAAAAAGGAGGAACGGATGTCAATAAAAGTTGAGCTGCCTGACAAAAATAAAACCTTATGAGGTAGCCAGGCTTCTGCCAGATCATTTATCTTATCATCCATATATTGAACATAGGAGTCAAGGAATGCATTGGATTCAGGAACATCATTCTTGTGGTTTGAAATTAAAAATCTATAGGTGATCAGCTTGTCAAATCCTACTTGACTCAGTGACTTGATGAATTACTAACCTCTTCATGCTGATATTATTTGATGGTTCTCATGTAGCAACAGATAAGAAGAAAACAGCATCACTGAATTAATGATGCTTCCAACCCAATAATCAACAGAGGTCATTAGAGGCTTTTATTGGAAGAAACTTCTGCCATCTGATATAGAAGTGACCTAGATGCAATAATCATGGAAAGAGAACCAACCTACCTTATAACTTCATCCTTTGTGGGCAGAACTTTGTTCTAGGCCTTCAACATAGCTGCCTGCAATTTGTACTTCTTCAGCTCCTTGGGGGGAAGGTTGTTTATCAAATCTGTGAGAGCATAGTTCCATCTCTTAATGAATTGATAATCAGTGAGTCCAGTCATGCTCTGGTGGTGAGCTGCTTCTGCAATGATGTCTTCGTAGTCATAGGCAATCAAATCATGCATACTGGGTGTACGAAGTGCTGGCAGGTCAGAAGATTTGCCTTCAACACTGCCTTCATCACCAGCAGCAGAAGGCAAAAGTGAGGGGGATGGTTGGTGTTTGATGACCACACTTCTTCTCTCATGACTGGGAACTTTGCAGTTATTTTTGATCCAGGTATAGACCATCTATAGACAATCAAAGCCATGCTTGACAAAAAGGAGCTACATTACTTACTTTGAGCTCATGTAGGTCAGCAGCAGCATCTGGGTACTTCTTAATGTACTCTGGCAAAACATGGGTTTTTACCCATCTCTTCATATTAAAGCATTGAGAGGTGAGATGGAGTGAAATGCAAGCTTCCTTGAAGGACTCAACAAAATTGCGCCAGTCTGAGGGTAACATCTGGGCTGGGGGAGAGGAGGGAAAGCTACTAGACAAAATTAGAGAGAGGAGTCTGTCCCTTTTCAATGCATCTCCAGTTTCTCTCAGGTGATTGAGTTCTGTCTTTAGCACCTCTAGCCCTTGAAATAGAAGGTATTATGCTGGGTGGAAATTTTCCAGAAGGGGAAAAGAGCACTTGATATTGCCCAATAAGCAAGACAAAGCATTATCCAGGGACTAATACAAATACTAAGATTTTCGCAGATCTTGGTGAAGCTCAGGCCTGGTCTTTCTGAGGAATGGAGTAAGCTGTCAAGAATGGCCTTATAGCCCTAAGAACTTACATAACCTGATTCCAAGAACAAGCAACATGTGTATATGTATTGGGAACTCAGCTAATGGAGTGTTTTACAACTCATTGAAAATGGGGCACTAAGTGGAGACTGAATTGGAACCAAATTGCTCTGCAGGCTAAAATCTCACTGAAGACAGCTTACAAAAACACTTCAATGATGCCATCCTCAATAAAGAAGTTAAACAGATACATCTTTAGGACATAATTTTCAAATAGAAATAGGCTGCTCATCTATCAGAAATTGGCAATTGCATCCCTTCTTTCCCACATACCACCATTACCTTGGTTTTGGTCATGCAGTAGTCCTCACTATGTCAGAAGATACATCTCAGTATATACACAGTTTAAAGAATCATCTTTGGGATGAGGATGTCGAGTTTGAGTCAGAGGCTGAGATGTCAAGCCCTACTCCATCACAAGAGAGAGATGCTGAGATGGTGGGCCCCTCTACTCCTCATGCTTCAGTACTCCTGTCTGGGCCACCCAACCCCATCACACCTGTCCCTCATAAGGGCAAGGACAAGAAGAAGCATAGCTTGGTTGCTGCTGAGCTCACACCCCCTCCTGTGCATCTGGTGCCATCTGCATCATGCCCACCTACTCCTGCTCCTCTAGTCTCTCTTTTTCCTGTTACTGGTGCTCTCTCCCCTGGGGCTAGCATTTTTGCTCCCCATGTTCATCCATTTATCCCTGCCCATTGGAACTCTCCATTTGATCCAGACAGAAACAGAAATGAAAACTATATACTTGTATAAGAGCGTTTTTATAAAACCATAGGAGGCGTGATGACAACTATAGTACTATTACACAAAGAGAGAAGAGACATTATAGTCAAGCTTGAAAGAGCTTACCAGCATACCAAAACACAGAGGTCCTGATGCACGCGGAAGTGGTAGAGATGGATGAAGTGACACAGAGACGTCGTAACGCAACCCAGTGTGTCGTATAGGCATAGCAGGAATTTGCTGAGGGAATGTTGATGAGGAGACACTTAAGCACAACCCAGCTTGTCGTTTGATAGTGTGTGGTGGATTATGAAGCGGAGCATTAGAGTTAAATGCAAACGCTTGAGGATTGTATTCAAGGAAGTCAATGAATTCCTTGAGAGTTGATATAGGCTTGTCTTCTTGAACATAGAGAGAGCAAGCGAGGACAATGTGTTTGCGAGATTCCAACCAGAAGCCGCATTGGCATTGGGTGGATTCTTTAGGGAAAAATCAGGATCGGTAAGTCCCAATAGACACACGATTGGTTATGGCACGTACGGCACGTGTGATGATGTTGAAGTTAGTGACTGGCATGTCACTAGTGTCAAGGGAATATGAGGCACATAATTCTTTGAGCCAAGACCCGCCATTATGATATTGAGGTAATATGATGTCACCTCGGAAATGTTTGCTTTGCAACATGAGGAAAAGTGTCCTCAATATTGTATGTTAGTGGTAAAAGTGTGTTGCCACTCTTTAAGACATGAGTCAGTGGTCTTTTTTTTAAGGTATGACATGGAGACACTGGGGCGCAACCCAGCATGTCAATGATTGAGTTTGGTGGTTAGATGAACTTTCCATAAGAGACAGCATGCCCAACCAGGCTTGTCAGGAGCTGCATTGCAGTCACAAAGGGTGAATTTGGATAGAATGTACCAAAATTCGATTTTATGGAGTCCAGAGCATTCAAGCCATGGATGTAAGGCATTAGTGGCAGCTATTGAATGGTATTGTCCCTCATGTATGGAAGGATCCAGTAGGTGATGTGATGATGTCAGATGGTCAGTGAGAATGATGAAGTTGGTTATGTCAGGAAATGAGGATATTGCCTTGCATAATCCAAAGTGTTGAGCAGCGAGTTCAGCTTCTGAAGAAGTGCAGCGTCCACATGGGATGGTGACAGAGTGGTAGAGGGCACCATTGTGCCAGATTTGAAAACAAGCAGATGCTTGTAATCGAGAGTCATTAGGAACACTGCCATCAGTAACGATGACGACAGTGTCATGGAAGGAGTGGGCAGAGAAGGTGCATGCATCAAGTTTCCACGAATGGTTTCTGAGCTCTTCAAGACTTGACCTATCAAAATCAAAGAAAGAAAATTGGTCAGAGAAATTGTCTAATAAACATAAACCGGGATAATTAGCGTTGTGTAGAGGAGAAAATTGTTCTTCAACGTTAGCGAGCATATCATCAGCATCAACCAGAGGACCAATAACCATAGCTCTGTCTTTTTCAGAAAGTAGATCAAGCGATCTGGGATGAGGAAGAGCTCCTTTAGCATTATTAGCACCAAGGAGAGTGTGAATGGGATGGGATTTATGAAGCGTAGCATATCATAAACAGGCACGCTTGGCAAGCTTTTTCAGATGAAGGTGTATAGGGATAAGTCCAGCAAGGGACTTGATGCCTCCAGAGGGTAATGTACGAAATGCGCCTGTGATCCAAAGGGCAGCATTGCATTGCATTTGTCATAGTGATTTGAGTTTATTGACGATTTTTGCTTCAGAGAAATACCATAGATGATATCCATAGGTAGCAAGGGGAACGACACAAGAATGATAGAGGAGTCATTTTTGGTGAGGTAGTAATCTGCACGTTGAGTTACCAAGCATCTTCATTGCACAGACAAAGGATAAGGCTTTTGTAGACCAGTAGCATACATGTTCGTTAAAGGTCAATTTGTGATCAAAGTAAAACCCCAAGTATCGCCAAAATTCTTGGGGTTTGAGAGGTGAGGTAGAAGTGAAAGGCATGAAGCCTAAGTCAATGGAAGGGTTGTCGTCTTTGGGAATCTGAGAGAAGTTGTAGATTTCGGACTTCTCATGCTCCAAGAGAAGGCCAAAAGAGTTTACTAAATTTACAAGAGAGCAATAGGCTGCCTTGATTTTATTGTGGCACTCCCACCACAATTTGCCTTGAGCTACTATAGTACCATCATCTATGAAAGACAAGAAAGAAACAAGTCCAGAATGTTTTCGACTAGCTAGGAAAAGCAAAGGGGCCAAATAAAGGCCTGAAAGAATAGGAGAAAGAGTGGACCCTTGTCCGACTCCTGTGTTAAAGTCAAATTGAGGCAATGAAAAGGAGTTATACAAGTATGTGGTAGAGCAACCTATCAAGTAGTTTGAGAAAAATGAAACGATCTCAGAGGCGAAGCCTTGTTTCTTTAAGATACTCAAAAGCATAGAATGATTAAGAGAAGGAAAAAATTGGGAAAAATCAAAGGCTAAAACAGAAGTATGTAACTTTTTGTCCCAGCTGGCTCGTATGAGGTGAGTAAGGAAGACTCCAGCATCTTCAGTACTTCATTGAATAATTTCTCCAAATTGTGAAGGAAAAATCGCTTCATGTTTTACCGCTTCATATTGCATACATTTTGCAAGCATTTTTTTTGAAGAGTTTGCCTAGAGTGTTTAGAAGCACAATAGGGCAAAAAGCTTTCGGAAGGGTCGGCTGTATGGTCGATTGGTTTGTGTGCAGTCGGATGTAGGCTTAATTCCTGCCGGTTGTGCACTTATCGATGTCGTGCAGTCCTGGGTTCGAACCTGGCCTAGGTCGGGTGTACCAGTGCGCGAAGCATGATTGCTTAGCAATAATCCGGGTGACACCGAAATGAAGGGGCATAGTCTGGATGGGGCCTGGGTGGTTCTGGACAGATGTGGTCGCTAGCACCCTCCGGGGTTTAAGCCGGCTTCCGGTACTGATCAGGGAGGGTCCTTGAAGGGTAACCTGACTTGTCAGCTGTGCCTTGCGTCATGCACTAACAGTCACACTGTAACGGTGTGGTATATGTGTGCGCTCCGTCCAAGTCCGATATACTGGCTGACGGTGGGGTGCCCCCTTGGTGAAGGGGCTTAATTGGGGACATATCACCGGCCTTACCCGAAATAGGACATGATAAGTGAGGGAATTGGGGTAAAAACAATCCGACCCATGTGAGACCGCGTGCTTTGGGACAGGATACCCTCCACCTGTTCGGATCCGGTACGTCCGGTTGAACTCCATAGTTCAGGTCGTTAGTAGGCATTACCCAATCTCCGGATCAAGGATACTAGCATACGATCTAGTCAATGACATCAGTGAAATCCTGGTGTAACCTTGGGATCAATCCGGTAGCGGCGCCTGCGAGGCATAGAGCCCAGACAGTTATAACCACGGTAATCAGGCCCGTAGGGGCATAATGTAACCGGCTGCTGGGTAACGGGAAGGGGTAGCGCCTGGACCGTAGCCGTGTGACTGGAGAACACCACACGGGCTCGAGAGGACTAAATCCTATGCCGGTCAGCCTGATACAGTTAAAATAATCAGGTTCTGGCTTAAGTTGATTCCACGTCACACCAAGAGGTGTAAGGGTTTCCCACAAGGGGCCCCCTAGACGGGCGCGTCATGCACAATTCACGCCACTCAGATACTGCAACCGTATGGTTTGATATCTGGGACTCCCAATCTGGTGCTGCGCTCAAAAAGCTCATCAACCAATACGTCACCATCGGCAATGCACGATGTATCATCAAGCCCGCTAAGGCCTGACCCAGCGTCCCTCTCTGTCAACATTGTTGGCGATGGGGACATTCTACCGCCTCCTGCAAGACTGAAGCTATTCGCTGCCCGCGCTGCTCTGGGCCACACTCAGAGCTTCATCATCGAGACTATGCTGGCTGCTGCAAGGGCAATCCTAAAGCCAGCCCTCCCATCCCTCCCACGACTATGGGCGAACCATGCCCTCACGTTTCTATCTGTTCAAACTGCTGAGGAAAACACGCGGCTAACGATCGCAAATGCAAGTTTTGGCGTCATCGTTTTGACGCTGACTGGTTTTCAAAGCAACGCGCTAGCGCATAGCTTTTGGTATTTACTGATCATGGGGCCTTGGCGTCTTTTGTGGCGATAAATAGGATTTTGGATAAGTCAGTGCTACGTGTTTCTGACCCCCCTGTACTACATATAATTTTTGTTTTGGACTTTCTTAGTTGGATTGTATCTAGCTAGGACGTGGACTGCGCTCGAGCACCACGTTAAATATAGTTGATTTAAAAAAAAAAA
>KQ962488.1:1048-32003 GCA_001563735.1 Leucoagaricus sp. SymC.cos
ACACATCAGTGGCCACCACAACGCAGTCATCAAGTGCGATAGCCCTCTCGAGCTCCGCGTTCAACACACGCTGGACATTGATGTCCTCCTCCTTAGGGGAGAACTCAGTTATCCATATACGATCTCCAAAGAGATCCATAAGACGCCTCCCCAGGCGAGCTTCCGATGCGTCAGGCTCGAAAGTCTCCAGGGTGACGGGGATGGAATGATACCTAAGGGTGTCAACGACCGCCGACCTGACCTTTTCCACAGAACGGCCAAGTCGAGTAAAGTGGTACCGATGAGGGTCCACACCCGGAAATTGCCTCGTGCCAAGAAGACCCTTGGTAGAGTGCGTAGGTGACAGAGTGAGGACCCGGTACGCTGCCCGAGACCTCAACTTCCTAAGATGCAAATGGATGGGAATGAGACCCACCAACGCCTCAACACCACCCATGGGTGAGGTGCGAAATGCACCCGTAATCCATACAGCGGCACGCCGCTGCATCTTGTTAAGAGAGGCGATATGAGCCTTATGAGGATGAAGCTCATGACACCACAAACGAAAGCCGTACGTGGCAATAGGAACCACGCATGACCTGTAAAGCAGACGCTTCTGCTTAGGAGAAAGACCCCTAAGCGAATTACCAAGCATCCCCATGGCACGGACCGTAGAGATAGCCTTGGTAGAATAATAACGGACATGCTCCCGAAAGGTGAGCTGCCGATCAAAATAAAATCCCAAGTACCGCCAGAACGGCTTGGGCCGGAGAGGTGTATCTCCAGTGTAAGGGGCATAGCCCAGGTCAATAGGTGGATTATCATCCCCCTTGCGACGCGAAAAATGATAGAGTTCAGACTTGTCATGCTCGAGGACAAGCCCAAACGCCACAAAAAGGTTAAACATGAACCCATACGCGCCCTTGAGGCACACAAGGTTGTCAGCCAGCTCCCTGGCTTGGGCGATGAGAGTACCATCATCCACATAGGAGAGAACATCGCACTCCAAGTGCGATGCACGCAAGTCAAAAATCTTAAGCACCGGTGCAAGGTAGATAGCGGAGAGGACAGGAGAGAGGGCTGACCCTTGCCCAACCCCCACATCCGCATCGTAAAAGCCCGAAGAGAAGGAATTCCAAAGATACTTGGTCTTCCTCCCAACAAGATAAGAGGCGAAGAACCTGCGAACATTCGCTGGGAACCCTTGCCTCGCCAAGATGGCCATGAGCATATCATGGTTCAAAGACGGAAAGAACTGAGCGATGTCGAAGGCCACAACGCTCGTCTTGAGTCCCTTAGCCCACCCAGCCTTGACCAGATGAGTAAGGAATAAACCAGCATCCTCAGTCGACCGCTGTCGAATACCGCCTAGCTGATTAGAATGAAAGATGCCATACTTGACACCGTCAAACTGAAGACGCGCCGACAGCATCTTCTCAACTAACTTCCCTAGTGTATTAAGCAGAACAATCGGCCTAAACGACTTGGGAGTGGAATAGGACGGTTTACCGGTTCTCAAGATTGTTAACACTGTGCACACCAACTCCTAAGAGTTACACCTGCTTTGCAAAGTGCACACACTGATGCTACATGGTCTGTATTATATAGAGGGATCATCAAATATTACTGTTGCTTGGCATATAGTGTTATCTTACACTATAATTATGCCTTTTAAGATTGATTGAAAATTCACTGTAACAGTGCTAATACTGCCACTGTATGGTTCAACATTCTCAACTCCCAGTTGGGTGCTACTACCAAGCATCTGATTGGTACTTCATTTCAATTTAGCCTGGCCTCATGCTTCATGTGTACAGCCTGCCCCTATTCTAGTATCCCTTTGTGTCAGCATTGCTGGCACTGGGGACATTCCACTCATGTCTGTCATTCTCAGGCCTCCCAATGCCCCCAATGTGCCAGTCCTCATACTGAGGCTGGCCACTGTGATCACACCTCCTGTTGCAGAGATAACCCCACTGCTAAGCTATCCAAGGAAGTGACCCCCACAGGAGCCCCATGCCTACATACCATACACTGTGTGAACTGTAAAGGGGAGCACAGTGCTAGCAACTGACAATACCCTTTCTGGCATCACTATTTTGACTGAGAATAGCTGGCTAAAAAGTTGGCTTTTTTAGACACTCAGGAGGCATTCTAGGAAATCTCTCAGAAGACAGCAGAGGCTGAGTGAAAGGGTAGGTGCATGCTTGGCTGTTGCCACTGAAACTAAAATATTGACTAGGCTCTCATTACCAGTGGAGGAGAGGGGTGTCTAATCTAGCTGACTGCAATAGATGTTTGGGATTCACTAGCTGTTTTGTCTCTTATGTAGTTGTCTTTGGCTTTCCCCTGTAACAGTATTCCAGGCTACTAACCCAGGGATAGACTGCTATCATGCACTATCTAATAGTCAGCAGTGGGCAGGCTCAGGCCTTGCTTGTCTGTTATCATCTTGCTAGGTGGCTTGAGGATGATCCCTCTTGCACCTTTGCCTTTGTACAGGTCTGCTCCTCTTTGGAGTGGCCATTGCATCACATAGTCCATAGATATGCTATGGACCCTGCCACTGGGAAGTTGGTAGGAGCTCATCTCTTTACCACTCTTAACTATTTATGTACAGCCAAGGCTCAGGCTTGTCATGATGAGTGGACTAGGCAGTTTGCTTGTTCAAGCTCCTCTGGGAGAGATTTTTTGCACCTCACTGATGAGAGGGGCAAGCGTATGATGCCCACCTACCTTTCTGGGGATATATGGCTTAAACATCTGCATGATTTCCCATTCTGTGCATATGTGTGCAGGGCAGTTCTTAATCATGCTCCAATCAGGGAGTTTAGACATTAGTTTAATCTCTCCTATGATCATTCTTGCCCTTGTGGGTCCACTGATCAGCAGACCCATAAGCATGTGTTAACTGAGTGTAGTGACTTCGGTGACCTATGGCACTTTCCTAAGTGCTGGAAAAAGTTGTTGGATTTCTGCAAGGAGAACCCTCGGGCATTCTCCTTTGCACATCTTCCTGGGAGATAACAATGGCATAGCCACCCTTTGGCAGTCACTGGGTTTCTCAGGGCTCCTAGCCTCAGGGGGTCTGGCATTGGCTGCTGATAGAGGCTGTGCTAGCTTGGTCCTAGCACATGGTGCCAGTGGAGGTGACACTGTGGGCATGGGCATATTACCTGCTTCTCCATTCATCTTTGGGTGGAGGGAGGGCTTATTTTTTAGTGCAGGCTGTCATGTTCAGCTGAGCTGCAGGGGATTTCTCTTTCAGGGTCTTTCGTAGATTACTGTAGATACCTTTTTTTTGTATTTATGACTGGACTGCTACCATGCACCAGTATAAAAATTTATGAATTAAAAAAAAAAAAAATGCACTATCTAATAAATTTATAAATAAATTTTAAAAAAAAGCAGATCACTGCTGATAATATTCAGATGGTCATGGGGAAGTCTCACATGGCTGCATTCTTTACCCTTGCAAATAACCCTTAGCTTATGTGCAACTCCTGATATACCAATACTGCTACTATGTAGTTCAACATTCTTGACTTCCAATTAGACACTACTGCTAAGCACATAGTTGGTACCTCCTTTTAGTTCAGCCTAGCCTCATGCTTTGTGTATGCAGCCTGCTCTCACTCTAGCATTTCTTTATACCAGTGTTGCTGGTACTGGGGACACTCTATCTATGCCTATTATTCTCAAGCCCCCTCAATGTCCCCAGGATGTGAGTCCTCATACTGAGGCTAGCCATCATCATGCTTTCTACTGTAGAGATAACTTCTCTGTGAAGCCACTCCAGAAACTGACCCCCACAGGAGCCCCATGTCTGCATGCTATGCATTGTGTGAACTGTAGTAGGGATCACAGCACTAGTGACTAACAATGCCCATTCTGGCATCACTACTTTGATTGGGAGTAGCTGGCTGAAAAGTTAGCTCCTTCAGACAGGCAGAAGATGCTCCAGAAGATTTTCCAGAAGACAGTGGAGGCTGAGTGCAAGGGTAGGTATGTGCTTGGCCATTATTGCTGATACTGAAATATTGACCAGGCTCTCATTGCATTTGAGGAGGGAGGTGTTTGACCAAGTTGATTGCAATAAACATATAGACTTACTAGCTGTTTTGTTCATTATATAGCCATCTCTGGCCTCTATCCTGTAATATCCAGGCTACTAACCTAAGCATGGACTGCTATTGTGCACCGTGTTATAAATTTGTAAAGGAAAGAAAAAAAAAAAAAAAAAAAGATCTCAGTTTGTAGGACAACTATAATATACAGTTTGTCAGATTGAAAATAGACCCCAGTTTGTCAATTAATAACTCTTGTTTATGTTCCAAAATAGATGGTTAGTTGCTGAGGCTGACTAACCTTTCTTGAACAATGCAAGGGTTTGAGGATGGTGGCAGAGAGTCTAGTGATAGATCATAGAGTTCACAGTTAAATAACAATAGCATAGGACTAATCAGTTGCAGAGAGCCTAACAATAGAGTGTAGAGCTTACAGGTGAAGAGGAGCCTAGTGATAAAGCATAGAGCTCTTCAAAGAAAGAATAAGTTTGCAAAGGAGTTTAATACTTATAGCCAGGCTTGGTATGGGCTCACTATGATAATGTTTACATAGTAGATTGTGACTGATACAAATATAAAGTGAGAAGTAATTTTTCATAGAGAAGATCTTGTGACAGTCTCTGCAGATTGCTAAGATAAAGGGAATAAGTGATTTGGGTGCATTTGATAGTAGAATACATTCATGTGATTGAGTGGGTATGACCTTAGTTTGACTTGTTAGAATGTATCAAATGATTAAATTATATATATATAGTAAGACCTCACTATCATTTGTTTCTTTCACTTGCTTCTCTTTTCTCATGTATTGATTCCCCCTCCTCTGTCTCTCATACAGCTCTCTGTCTCCTTCCACTGTCTCTCCTACTCTGTTAACTTGATAATGGCCCAAAAACACACAATGTACTCATGTAACAACTATAAAGTACAACTACTACCTGAAGAACTTAGTCAGTAAATGTGTTTGCCTTATTATATGCACTTGCCTTCAGCTTACTTTACATTCAACATTACAAGACTATGGAAATTAAAGAAGAATGCCTTGAGAAATGAAAGTAAGTTTATTATACATGCATATATGCAGGTGAGGCTTGCCATATGATCATAGCATGGATGGCAGCTGACATTCATTCATATTATTGTCTTATAATGATAACTCTATATAAGAAAGTCTTGTACACACAAGATTTTCTCATTTTTTTGTTGTTGTGACCACTATCCCTCACAACAGAGATCTTCAATGCACTCACACAGGCTGTATGGCCTAAAAAAGCAGATCTATTTATTTATTTCAACAACATGCCTTATACTTCAACTATTTAGCCTTGTAATTGTTAGTTTTTTTATCTTATATCACTTTTGTAGTGTATCCATTCATTAATTTGTATTTTGCTGGCTGTAATAAATCATTAATTTATATGTCCTTAAGAAATCAATTATTAAGTGAATACATCTTATTATTGAGTAATTATTGAATGAAATAAGATTTTGTCCAAGATTATTGTCATTAAATCAAATTAGATTGCCAGATAATTAGGGAAAATAAATGACTAATAAACAGAACCTACTTTTGACTCCTCTTATTCTTTTAATTGTGTTAATTTCATCTCATTCTATCTTCTAGAAAGCTTATTCTATCTTCTGGCAATCTTATTCTGTTTTTTAGTGATCTTATTCTTGTTGATCAGACTGAATAAGAAAAGGCCACTTTCTAATAGAGTGAGTCTAGGGTACTGGGACCACACTGTGCTGAGCCAGAAGCTGCAGATTTAGAATAAAAATAGTATAGTACAAAGTAATACTATACTATATACTGCTATCAAAATATTCCATGTTTGAATCACTATATATGAGTACTTGAGCTGAAGATTTCTATGGGAACTGATATGCATAAGGGTCTGTTTGGTAATAAGAATACATGTCCATACTTGATGAACTTCAACTTCTCATGTATCTAAAAAAGGAGCACAGCTGATTGAGCAGCTAATCAATGATTAACTGGCCTTTTATGCCTAAAAATGATTCCACAATGCCTCATGGTTTTATTATATAATAATATATTATAATAAAAGAAGAATAGCAATAATTTTAATTTTGTTGTAAAACAAAGCCTCCAGTGAGAAAAGAGAGAAGACAGTAAAATACCAACAATATGTCTCTATTTTACTATCATTTGATTTTGGACTGAAAGCTCAAGTTGGTTTTTCACAACTTGTTATAATAGGTTGTAACAATATTATAATATACTTGTAACACTCATGCTATTACAACCATTTTGGGATTTTTCTGACATTTTATTAATTATTGTGCCCCTGTTGACTTTTTTGTAGAACATAAGTCAGCAGCAGGCAACAGGGGCAAATTCAGGGCATTGGCAAGCATAAGTGCTCTATTGTTTATCATCCAGATAATTATACTAACATGATTGTCAAAGATGCAGAAGGCTTTCTGTGTTATAATGAGTGCTTTCTGGCAGTCTGGATTGAGCATCTTGGTATATCAATCTTTGTCTTATCATATATGAAAAAATCTCTTTCCAAGTTGCTCTTATATGCTTTGAGAACCATGCAGTAGCAATAGAATATATTCTTACATTAGAATACAGTGATAAATGTGTGTTTTATAGCAGTGAGATGGCATCTTCTCTTTGTGGATATGTAGGACATCAGGAAAAATACTCTGTGCAGATCCATGGGAATATGGTCCAATTCACTAAGATCAAGTAAGATAGACTGTAAATCTGGAGAATATACTCAATATGCCCGATTTGCAGAATACATCAACTACCCTATTTATCCCATATTAATTGACATGAGATTCATGTGAAATCACAGTCAATAAGCAGTCAATATTTGCTTGATTGGCAGTCAATATTTGTTTAGTTTACAGTGGATGAGGCTCAAATATGACTCAATCACCACACATGAGAGAGGGGATGGCAGGCACAAATCTATACAATAATGAGTGCAGAAAATATACAAATCTAGTAATGAGAGTTAATGGAAACTACAAAACTAGGAACAGACAATTCAAAAGCATACAAAAAGTGCAACTACTCAGGGAAGGAGACTGGGGCTCTTATGTCAGATAATATAAAAGGATTTCCTAGAGTATCAATACTCTCAACTCTGGTGCAATTAACCCTGTGATTTCAAATCAGAGATCTGCAAACTCAACATAGATAAGACCCACCAAACCACCTTGTAGAGGCTCGACATGAGAGTGTGGAAAGTGGCTGGAACAGGGGGAAGTCGAGTTCTTGGCTGACATCCAATACATGTTCTTCATTGCTATTGTGAGATGGTGGGGATGTCAGAGGGGAGGTAGGAATTGTGTGATGGTTCAATAATGACCTATTGCTCCTTGATGACATGGAGCACCTTGTGACATCAACATTGATGTCAGAGTCGAACAAGCATGCAATGCCATCAGTGCTGCTTGATGCCTGAGGATGCTGGTATGACAGTAAGAAACAGCATAAGTAGAGATGAACACACATACCTCCCTTTCAAAGTAATCGTTCACCTCTTTCTCATCTTCCTAATTCTCCTCCTCATCCCCAGATGATGATGATGATGAGGAAGAGTAGGACAATGAGCTTGGGTTGCCTTCCTCATCAGAGTCATCCCCCTTCCAATGCCAGGTCCCCTTGGAGTTCTTCAAATGGGTGGTCAATGGTGGCAGTGGAGAGCTGTAAAGGTAAGTGTGAGATCAATAGATGGAGCTAGCAACACTATCATTGATTGGCACCCAATTACCTTTCTTCCCTCATTTGCCATACCCTTGACCTTAATCACAACTGCCCACACTTTGGTTGACAATGTTGGACTCTGGACTTAGGTGAGTAATGATAAGCTCATATATGCATGTTATACTTACTAGTCCTCTTCTATATCTTCACTGGTTCAGCACCATTGGGCAATGCTGCCCTCTTGGATCCACAGCTGCCAGAAAGGCCAGATGAGCTGGGTGCAGCAGAAGAAGAACCAGATGAGCTGGCTGCTGCTAGCCATTCTAGACTCCATTGAGCTTCCCCATGTGCATATATGCCAACAAAACTCAAAACTCACATTTTCTCCCCAGGGCGGCCTCCTTCGACTTGTGTGTACCTGGTGGGAGAAGGTAAGTCTATCTGCCACGAAGGATAGAAGCCAAAGGCTTACCAGCACCTTCCTCAATCAGGCATTATTCTTCCTGAGCCTTTTTGGCATCTCAAGTGGCCTTATGCACTGCATGGCACTGCTCATTGATTACTTTGATGTCTGTTGAGTCAGTGGGCATTTTGGAGAGGAATGGGACAGTGTGGCAAGGGGAGAAGGAAGGGGACTGGGGAAGGTTGGAGGAAAACCAACATATGACAGGTATTCGTTGTTTTATATTGACTGATCATTTCTCACCTGTCTGTTTCTCTACTCTAGGTCACGCACATATGCTACATCCCATATCCATATCCCTCACTACCCTAGATCCTTCGCATGGACTCCTTTGTCTGCAAGCGTTGTCTTAAAATCTTTGCCTCTGAGAGCTGTCTCGTTGTGCATATTGTACACCCTTTTCACAAGCCCAATTCGACTCCGCAAGTTTGCTTTATAAGGTATCTCATGTGCTGGAGAACAACGGCAGTTGAAAGGTAAGTGTCATTCCTATCAAGTCCATCTATTTCCAAAATTCGGTCCTGTGGCTCCACCTGAGTGGAAGTCGCACTCAGTCCTCGATCAGTGTACTACCTTCTATGTAAATCCATTCCTGAATAGGTTCCAGTATTCAACAATTTATTAAAGTGTATTTGTCCAAACTTAGAGTAAATCTGCTGCACCGAAATTTATTTGTGGGAAATAAGAGTAAATTTATACAACTATGTTTGATTGAACTGGGCTCACGTAAATTTGACATCGATCCAGATAAATCTGTTCGAATTTGCCCACCTGTTTGCTTATTCCATGTTTTGGTATGTATTGTCCTCAATCTGGACGGGGGTTTTTCCTGATGGAAGTTGAAGTTTGTCGAGTATTCTCGTTACTGAACCGACCCGAAGAAGTAAATGATGACAATTCCTCCGGACACTCAGATGCCGATTCCGAGTGCTCAAGTAGCAGATTAAGCTCATCTGCTTTAGAGAAACCCTCTGTGAAATAGAGCTGGGAAACAGCCTGGTCAGGCCTGCTTCATGACAAACTCAGCCTCCCAGAGGACTGGCTGACTAGGCCTAGAGTTTTAGTGGGTATACGTTAAAGGTTCCCTTGGCCGGAGTCCTACACTACCTCTAAGAGGTGTGCAAAAAACATTTCCTCGGGGGTGGAAAATTAATCATATATTATTGTATGTAGTGCAACCAGCGGGACGCGAAAGCTAGCCTTGTTAGCAGTAACTATCACCGTCCTATGCTCTACAAAAAAAATTGTTGTCATTGTTGCTACTCACATTTAGTCCTTTCGATCCAGGGATCATCGAGCAATTCAGACGCAGATGCTCGCATTTCTTCCGTCCATGTTAAAGTCTTCCCCAGCAAGGCAAGGAAGGCTTTCGACTCTTCAGCCATCATTGTCTTGTTAATTTGCTTCAGAGACGATGCGAGGAGTGTTTCGAGCATCTCATTCGGAACCTCCCCTTTGACAGATCCATCTTTAGTGAAAAACAGAAGAGCGCATTCGCCGGAATCGGTCAAGAGCTGTGGAGAAGGTGGGCCAAGCAGAGCAACCATCCAAGCGAGCTGGTTGTTTTCGGTGGTTTGTTCGTCTGCACTATACCGGGGAAAGAGGTGTCAACCAAATATTTATAGGACACCATACCTAAATGCTTAACTGAGAACATGAGAAAGAAAGAGACAACGATGAGGCCAGTCATGCAACCGAGACTCCAGATATGCCCCACGAGATATGCAAGAAAACTTCCGGTGCTCGATAGACGGCTGGCTGGACGAGCTCTGTATACGTATCTTGCCCTGTGCTCCCTTCACCAAAATCACACAGAACCGGCCCGCTCCTCCTCCCTAGCAAACGATGTACAGGTCCAGGGAGGTTTCTGGTTCCAAAGATGACTGGAAAACAGGTGAGCAGTGTAACTGTTAGGTAGTGTTGTCAGAATCAATGCTTGCTCAGCTGTCACACACTAAGGAGGACGCACGGAACCTCAACTCTGCCCTACGGTCTCTTACCCGTGTTCACCTGTTGCTCCAATGGTGCTGATGGTTCCGCAGCTTTTGAACGGCCTCGCGCTTTCTTGACCGGGGCTTCGCTGATGTCCGTTGAATGCACTGACTCGAGCGAATCCAGAACCACCAAAAGGCTAGTAACTCTGAGCATCACCATGTCAAATGTTCTGAACAGTACTGATATGCCGTGACAACATATGCATAATATAATACCCTCACTCTGTGCCTCAAGTAGAAAGGTCAATCCCAGGACCATACTTTGAACCGCCTGACAGCACCCTCAGCATGCAATGATCTAAGTTCGACAGCTGTATCATCACTGCGAGCATTTTCCATTACCCCTTGAGCTTTCAGATTGAACATCATTCGGGTTGCCAGGCTTGACACCAGGGCTAAAGTTGGGCCATGGATAATATCAAGAAGAGTGGGCTAAGATTATTTGAGTAAATGCAGCGAATCAATGACGATGACATACTGGTGCGTAGCGCCAGATTGCAGCATTAACTACATATGCCGCAAATACACTGTGAAAGAGTCAGAGTTCTTGACTTGTTAGTACGGTTAATGGAGAACGTACATGAAAAAATAGACAACAGAATCCCGAAGTATAATATTCATGATCGAATAGGAAAACGATCCGTTGAAGGGACTGTGAATGAGGTACTGTATTGCTCTCCATGAAGCAAGGATAAAAATGACTGCCTCGAATAGCAGAATGGGGATCCTGACACAAAAGAGACGTGAGGATTGGAGACTCACTACAAATAAATACGTACCAGAATGCCCAAATATTGACTGGATTGGTTAATGTGGCACAAGCAATTAACCCAGGAAGAGGATGCGACGTTACTAAGATGAGTGAGATAAATGTCAACTCTATCTGTTTGATACTCACCTTGTACATCACGCATTGAGAGGGCAATGAGGACAATGGATACAACCGAACAGCAAGTGAATAATACGATCAAACAATATTTGAGCGTTTGAGATCGCTTATACATCCCATAAACCCTGCTGGATAGGATTCCTTGTACCAGGAAAATAACCACAGCACCTGACAGTATAAATTTTCATAGAGATGATGACTATTGGCCTGCTACTTACCAATATAGGTAATCAAGTAGTGAACAAAGTCGAAGCCTAGCATGCGCTCAGAGGGTCTGATTCGATGCTGGAAAGCTGACCAGACAACTCACAACTGAAGACAGTTGTGATGAGCCAATCCACGATTTAGGCTGTGTGTGACTTACAACTAGCATGGTCTTTAGATAAGTCAAAGTGCAAAGAAAACACTTACTTTATCTGATACCACGCTGCCGACCAGACCTAAGGACAAATGAGTGTGATAGTGATGATTGCGAAGTCGCATATTTACCGGCCGTGTTGATGGACAAAGCCATGAGGGTCATGTAGCGATTCTTCCAGAGCTCTCTTTCAGTGTTTTTGATCAGAACAGCTGATGGGAGCGCTCTCACCGCAAGGAAAAGAAATTTCTGCCATGACCAGTTCGCTCGCTGATCTGCCATTAGACCACATTGCATAATGAGCATTAAGACGATACCCAGTAATATTTCAGCTGAATAAGAGAATGCATTTAGCGGCATATTGCAGGCATATTATTATTAAGAACCTCTTTGTCGAACGTAATGAGGTATTCCCAGGAAAACAAGGACATAGCAACGACTAGGGAGTGATTCTGTGAATGGAGTATACCGAGAGTCTAGATGTTTAGGGTTACCTTGCATGTATCGTGTGGCTTGTAGATGTATGAGTGGAGTGAGAGCAGACATTACCAGCTGTATTGGCTCGGCGACAAATACCAGTCTCCATCTCACAGCTATATGTAGGTCAGCCTATCACCCCCGTTTCTCAAACAGAATATTTATTCCTAGCTATAAATGATCATCACTGAGGTATGGACAACACGGATAAGGCTGTGCTTTGGCTATTCCCCATTTCCATTCTTCCATCAGTCTTTTTCGTGTTGTTGATCATACTTAATATAAGCAGCTACAAAAGAGAGAATCGTCAGAAAACTTCGGATCCGAACAAGAAGAAACATAAAAATAAGCATTTGAGGGATGACATGAGGAACCACCGGTGACTGTATCGGCAAGGGGGGCTGGGTGACGGGCTCAGGGGGGCCCGTGTTCGTGTTCAACGAAGTGCCCGGACCCGTTACTACACCAATGAGTAGTGAGCTCTCATAATGATAGTACACTGGGCCGGTGAGTCGATATGGCAACCGTATCATTGGAAACACCCTGAAATATTATCAAAGATTCCGACCTACTTGTGATTGTCTTGGATATTTATTGTGATTATCATGATAAAGTTTCAACAAGCCATGCGGGATATTGACTGGCCGGCCCAGTGAGTAGTTGAAATCTACGTTTATTGATTTCGTTACAAAGAGGGAGACTGAGTTGGAGTATAGGATAGACATCTATAACTTCTTTCGAACAAACCCATCTATGTGATTAGAGACACGAAATTTAGAAGGAACTTCAAAACCAGCTAGTACTGAAAGGTCAGATAAGGATTGGACACCGGAGGGCTGAACGAGATAGCTTTACACTGGGCCGGCAAGTCAATATCCCATATGTATTATTGAATCTTTATTGTAATGATTATAATAAAAATACAACATGTTCACAATAAAGTCAGAATCTTCGGTAACATTTCAATAAGCTATCAATAGAGCGGCTGGCTTATTGACTCGGCGGTCCAGTGTTTAGGATGTTTATGAGATAGCGTTGAAGATTTATGGGAGTTGTGTGAAGTCTATGCCATCACCTTTCGAGCATTTTCCAGACAATTCCTTTATATAAAACTTCATCCTGGAGATGCCGTTGAGCGGTAGACACAATGCATCTACTGCAATGTGCAAGATAATTCATGGGGTAGTTTTCTTTCAGGTTTCGGCTGTGATCATGTTTCGAAGTCAGGCCTTGTGAACTAATCTGTACTCAGCTCGAGTCACTCTTCTCTCTCAGAGTAAACTTCATACTCTTCTGCGATAGAATTGACTGAAAATTTGTCATATTTTGCCCCAAAAAGATGATCCGTAGCAGTAATCTGCATCCTGTGCATGTTCTGCAATTTCGACCCTCCTGAAGCACTGGGGATATCGGTGTCATTGACGGTTGAAATTTTTAGTCTCGATTCAGGTTATCTTGACTTGAACCCAACCATATTTTCTGACCTACTCAGGATTACTCTATGTTTCGTTTTCTGAAAGGTGCCCCTTGTGGTTCCATACTTATTTAGCGTTTGTAAGCTAATGAGGAACTTTGTCAACTAGTGTTTGAAGGGGCTCATGACAATGATAATCTTAGTTCCGACCACGGCTTCCAGGCCTTATTGTTGATGTCCTCGGCTGCTTGTATCCCATTGATCCCACTCCCTTCCCGTTGACGGTCCACAACCTTGTGCCTCGTCGGTTTTTGGAGCACACGTTGCTCGGCTCCCGGTCGGTCCCGAGTCAGCCCCGAGCCAACAAAATAACAACACTGCTCTTCATCAATCGTTTCAGCTCAACTGACCCAGTGGCAGGGCCGGTGAGTCAACACGGCAGCTGTATTATTGGAAACATACTGAATCGCTATCAAAGATTCGGACCTTGTTATGATTGTATTGGATATTTATCATAAGCCATGTGGAGTATAGCTTCTGGCCTGTTCGGCAACAATGGTTTTGAAGCCTGATCCTCCAAACTTTGCTCCCACGGTCTCAAAACGTGACTGTTTTGATTGCAAATTGACTGGGGAATTGGAAACCAACGGCGTGGAATCGCTGCTGCCGAATAGGCCCTAAGTTATTCTCTGTGATACAGAACGATTTGAACGGCGGCGAGCCGGTCCGTGGCTTATCGTGGTAATCATTGCATCAACTTGGGTTTCCAACGCATTGACAGTACAAGATGATCTGTGTGGGGATTTATTTCCATCCACTGCGTGCTACTTTTCTGTGCCATCATTATCATGCCTTTCGATATCCTTGTCCTCAGCATTGGATACACCGGCTTACTTGTTTCCAAGACTTTGTCCAGGCACCGGAACCGTTCAAAGTTTACATTCGCTCTTGCAGGAAGATCAATCCGCAAGCTTCAGAGAATCACCTCGGACCCCAGCCTTATCGATATCCCAACATTTCAAGTCGACCTCAGCGACGAGATAGCTCTGAGATCTCTCGTCTCTCAATTCAGGGTTGTTATCAACTGTACAAGCCGATATTATCAGCTGAGTCTACCAGTTGTTAGGTATGAGACTTATTCTTCGTCACATTTGGGCGATTCTCTTAACCGCCTATTAGAGCTTGTGTTAGTCAAGGCGTCCACTATCTGGACCTAACAGGGGAATTGCCCCTCATTATGAAGTCTATTGCTGAGTAGGGGTGCTACGATTGGAAAATAAACAATATTGATTATTAGAATCAGGTTCGACTCCATGCCTTCAATCGAAGGAGGGAAAAAGTCTATCGTTGTTCATGCCTGTGGATATGAATCCGTTCCATCTGATCTATGTGTGTGGGAATCGGCAAGAACACTGGATAAAGCCTTCGGATTGCGTATCCCATTGGGATGCTCGAAGACTTCAATGGAACTCAAAGCCTATGTCTCTCGTGGAACCGTGTCCAGCGCGATTGGCATGCTGAAGGATGTTCCCAGGGACCTAATTTTTCAGTCTCTTCAACCATTTTGTTTGAGTCCAAGTGCGTGAACGTTCTCATTTGTATGAATTCTGGCTTAAGAGACCTTATAAGTTTCGGGGCCCAGCAATCCGTCTGTCAGGCTTCTGTACAGCTTACGTCCTCAATTGGATATTGTTGGCTCATTCTTCCTTCTCTCTTATAACAATGCCGCTATGGTCAATAGGACATGGGGTCTTCTGCAGCTCTACCCTTGTGAGGGTGCCTATGGGATTGATTTCGAATATGAAGAGTTCCTTGCCATGCCTTACAGTTGGATATCTGTCATTATAAGCTGTGTTTCCCTAATTATCGGGTGGATGTTGTTGTATATTCCTCCGGTAAGTGATTCTTATGTATTACAAATCTTCATTATTTATTCGAAGTGTAGGCACTTTGGCTGGCCCAAATCTTATTGGATAATGAATCAATAAACCCACAGTATGAGTAAGTCATAATGAATACAAGTTATTGCTTGGAAGCATATTCATAATAACCAGAGACCTCAAGAATGGATATATGGTTGCGACCAATGTGACTTCAGCAACATATAAAAATCAGACCATGTCTGCACGTACAGTCTTCAAAACAAAAGGGGGAGATGCTGGATATATGGGAAGTGCTGGTGAGCATCATGAACACCATTTTTTCATGGTGCTGATTAGTGTCTATCAAAGTCACGGTCACTGAATGTGCTGTTCTTTTGGTGATTGCTGAGGCTAAACTTCCTTTCTCTCAGTTTAAGTGTTCACGTGTGCTGACCCCAGCAACAGCATTTGGTAGCTTATTGACTGAGAATCTTAAAGAGTCTGGCTTTTATGAGATTCAGAGTGATATACTAAACTAGTTTGTGAAAATTGGATAATTTCACATCATCCTCTTGACCAAGAGGAAAATACTATTTAGCAATTCTGATTTGTAACGAATTCAGGATTTTTAAAATTTTGCTTATCTGAAAACTATATCTACATACAAAAGCAGAGTTTGAATAATGTTTTTTCTGTGAAATTAAGCTGATGGGACAAAGAGTCATAGCAGGTATCAGAAAAAGTTGCTTTTTTTATTTGTGACTATAAATACTAATCAGCCCAATAAGGCACCTCAGTAATCCATTTAAACTGTCTAAATAGATACTGGTATAGTACACTTTTTCATAATGCATACATATATACTGCATAATTTTCATAATACATCAAATTTGGTCCCAAATCACATAGAGTAAGAGTAATTATGCATATTGCATAATACATAGGGCTTTTGGACATTATACAGTATCATATATAGTAGTTATTGCCTATTTGGACAACTCTCTGAGCTATACTGTGGAGAATATGTGGAGAATAATGATTGTTATGAATGATGATTGTTATAACTGATATGTTATGACTTTGGAGCAGCCCATAGACTGTTGGATATCTCAAAGCAGTAGACTCTGAATGTTATTCAGTAGTGACATTTATTACTTTTAACCTACAATATAGTCCAACCAGCCTACTCAAAAGCTTCATCCTTGTCCTGAGCCTTACAAACCCTACCAAAAAAAGATCAAGGCCAACCATAACACTTCTAAAGCTTCTACACAACTATCAAGGGAGAAAAAGACATACTCTAATCTCACACTGCATAATTGGATGACAGTTTTCTCTTTTGTAGACAGCTACCACGATATGAAGTAGCAGCAAATTACTAACTACTTTTCCTTATTGGAGAGTGGTGCTCTTATTTTCTCTCAGAAGATACTCTCTCACAAGCTTAAGCAACATGAGGAATTAATACAACAAGTTCATGAGACACTGAATATGTTATCATTAAAGCAACCTCATATTGTCACATGTCCAGATATGGAAAAAGCCCTTTTCTTGTGGATTAAACACATGGAGGAAAAGCAAGAAACTGTTTCTGGGCCAATGCTTATTGTAAAGAGATAGAGATATGAAGAGCAACTTCAAGTTTCTGAGGATCAATGGCTATATAGTGAGTCTTGGATCAGCTCCTTCTGTACTAATTATAAGATCAAGGAGTATTAATAACATAGTGAAGCTGCATCAGCTGATCCTGTAGCTGTGGAAAGGGAACAGTAGAGGATTCAGTAGATTATAGCACTCTATGAGCCAAAAGACTATTTTAACTTCAATGAGATAGGGTTTTTCTCTTTGTAAATTATCCATAATTTATAAATCTAGAAATGAATCAATTTAGTCTGATGATAATATATTGTTTACAGTGCTCCACCCAATTATGGCCTTGCAACACAACAAATGAGTGGGAAGAAGAGAGATAAATTTCAGATTTCAGTTAGGGTTACCTCCAATGCTACAAGTAATGAAAAACTTCTTTTATTTTTTATTAAGAAATCCATCCAGCCTTGCATCTTCAAGAAAAGGATACCAGAACAGTTGAAACTATATTATGGTAACAACACTAAAGCTTGGATAACAAAAATTTTATTTGAAGAGAGTGCTTTTATTTTCTGTTATTATGTGGTCTTTAATTTAAACAATGTTCCAGGTGGATTCAAAAGCTTGATATCAAGATAAGAGGGGCTAATCAGCAAATACTCCTTCTTATTGATGGGTTTAGTGCTTATTATATTGACTACAAGCCTTATAACATCAGAATTGAATTCTTTGAGCCCAATCTGACATCTTATATACAGCCTTGTAATGCAGACATTATCTACTGCCTTAAGGCACTTTATTGTCACATATTCTGCAAATACACAATTGACCTCAACAAGGTAAACTAGCTCAACATTTATAAGATTAACATCTATGAAGTAATGCTAATAATAAAGGAAGCTTGAAAGGTTATCATACCCAAAACAATTGCACATTGTTGGACACATACTGGTATTCAACCCAGTTCAGCTGCCACCTAGCCCACTGCTTCTACATCAAAGCCTGAAGTATCAAAGGCTTGGGACATTATTCATAAGTTTACAATGACATTGTTGACTATGTCTAAAGCACAAGAGAAACTGAAGGAGATCTTGGGGATACAGTATAGCAAGAGCAAGTGGTTGAATGCATTCAACATTGTTTTTCAGGTAGAAGACAATGTTGTTGAGATGCTGAAGGCAATTGACAACCTAGGTAAAGTTTTTCTACAAATTCTCATTTTGTCACTCAAAGAACACCAACTAGCAATTGTGAATACAACACCTAAGTTATCACAGCTTCAAAAGCTTGAAATTGACCTCATGACAAAAGTTGATGAGCTCAAAACACACCAATATATCATTGAAAAACTACTGACCCTGGAGGAGATGTTGAATCCTGTTAAGGAGCAAGAAGTTAGAGAGCTGGAATATGGGTTTGAAGGTAGTGATAATGAGATTGTGCAGCAAGTTAAAAGGGAGTTCAAGATCATATCAGAACCAATAGATGTAGATGACTTATTAGATAATGAAGAGGAGGATCCCAAAGATTAGCTTACCAAGAAAGAAGTGGCAGAGATGTGTCAGCAGTTTGAAGGCCTCTGTCTCAAGTATGGGTCATACAGTGATGCTCTTGGGCTTGTGCAACATTTGCATGACTATAGGACCTATCTTGTCAGGGAGATGTTTCAAAACACAAAGCAGATGATGTTGGACAGGTATCTTTGATCACATTATGTTACTTTGTCACATGTGACTATTAGGTGCCTGAACATTGATATACATAAATGTCATTATATATAAATAATTGGCCTTCCTGATGTTATGCATTAGGAAAAAGTATACTGTAATACTCTATTACCAATATCTGGTTAGACCTTCTAATTTAAAAATCCAAATTAGTTTACCTTAGTGTATACCACTGAAATGAATAGTTATTGAAGTTACCAGCTATTGTCAGCTCTGTTGACAGTCAGCTTTCTCTATATAATCAATAATCTCTGACTTCTCTCTTTATTGTCTCCTAACTTTCTCTATGCTGCTATCCTGTACCTACATTACCTCATCATCTCATTGGTCTCTAGTGCTCACTGCCCATACTTAAAATACCCTAAAGAGTGGCCTGAGCACATTTAAGAATTCTTACTATCTTCTATCTTGAGCTCTAACTATCTCACACTCTCTCCTAAGCACTTACTAATTACTTCTATATCTGTGCTTAACCTCAATAAAGCTGTCATCAATATGCTGAAGTATATAAAATTGTCTTTTTGTTGTTCTTCTCTTTCTCATACACCTAATTTACTACTATTGTTATACAGTAATATATAGTATATACTCAAATATATCTAATGATATTATCAGAGTCTTATGCACAAATTTCCCATACACACTCTCAGTGCCTTGATCAATGAGTCTGATGTTGACCAGCTTTGAGAAGATACAAGAATTGTCCAAGTGCTATATTGAGTATGTATAAAATTTCATCCCTTCTTCCCCACACACCACCATTATTGTTTGCAGTCTTAGTCATATTCATAGCTATACTATGTCTGATATCAGTCAGTATATACACAATCTGAAGAATTGTCCTTGGAATGAGAACATTGCTGAGTCTAAGACTGAGATATCAAGCCCTATTCTGTTACAGGGAAGTGACACTGAGATAGCAGGCCTCTCTACTCCTCATTCTTTAGTCCTTTTTTCTGAGCCCCCCAATCTCATCACACTCATCCCTTAGCATAAAAGCAAGGGCAAAAAGAAGTATAGCTCAACCACTGCTGAGCTCTCTCCTTCTCAGTCTTATTTGGTACTATCTATGTTACACTCTGCTACTCCTACTTCTCTAGTCTCTCTCTTTCTAGTTACTGGTGCCCTCTCTCCTAGAGTAAGTATCTTTGCTCTTTATATTTGTCTATCAGCCTCTGATAATTGGAGCTACTTTCTTTCTGACCTTTCTGCTAATCTAGTAGAGAGAGTCTCTCTTCTTAACAACTTACTTGCTGTCTTGGCTAGTAAGCCTTAAAAAGACAAGCAGAATCACATGCACTTTACCTATATATTATCAGTGATGGTGGGGCATATCTTCACTTCACAGTAGCATATCCTGCCCTTTGATGACTCCTCTAACATATCTATCTTGGCTTCAGTCTTGTATAATATACTATCTCATAATACTCTGCAGTGCTCCCCTCCAATCCATAATAAAGCTGACTCAGCTAGGGCTGCCTCCTCTGCTCCTATACATGGTCCTCCTTTAGAGGCCACTGCCCATCCTCTCTTAGCTTCTAAGCTAGCCCTCCCTCCTAGGCCTGCTTGGTCTGCCAAGTGCTCCTCTCCTTCCTCCAGTACTAAGTGTAGTTATGCTGACACTGTCTGAAATGTCCTATTCTTGGTCAATTTGGCCAAGACTGTCTCTATTCTCCTATCTGATCACATTATTACAATATATCAGATCTCTGTCTCTCTAGCACTTCCCAAGTGCAAAATTAAGTCAACTGTTCCTAGTTCCTCTCAGTACCAGGTTCTTATCAAGATTGATCTGCTCCCCTCTTTCTTGCAGTTTCCAGCCTTGGTTGGGACTGCTAACCACTCTCTTAGCAAGAGTAATCTCTGAGTTGACTTCTATTACTTTGCTTATGGAAAAATTTCCTTTCTTATCTCTTGTGTTGTCTCCCAGGGTGAAATAGACCTAGTAAAAGCTAGTGTTCAGCACCTCCTCTCTCTCACTGAGGATGGAGTTGAGGCTGCCCTTCCATGTTCATGATCTTATCTTAATGTTATTAATGTTCTCTTTCTTAAGACAGATAGCCAGCAGGTTACTGCAGCTAATATATAGGCTGTCATAGAGAAGTTTCACATGGTAGCTTCTTTTACTCTTACAAATAGCTCTAGAGTTATATGCAATTCCTGATATACTAATACTGCTACTGTATAGTTTGACATTCTCAATTTCTAGTCAGATGCTACTACTAAGTACTTGATTGTTTCCAATTTGGCCCAGCCTCATGCTTTGTGTATATAGCCTACTTCTACTCTGGTATCCCTCTGTATCAGCATTGCTAGTACTGGGAACACTTCACTTATGCCCAGGCCCTCTGATGTTCTCAGTGTGCCAGTTCTCATACTAAGGCTAGTCATCATTAACACATATTCTGTTGCAGGACTAACCCCTTTGTGTGCCCACTCCAGGATCCAACCTCCAAGGGAGCTTTATGCTCTCATGCCATGCAATATGTGAACTGTAAGGGAGAACACAGTGCAAGTGACCAATGGTGCCTATATTAGCACTATTATTTTGATCAGGCTTAGCTAGCTGAAAGATCAGCCTTGTTTGAGAGAATATTAGAGCTCAATGTAATTTTTTAGAAAATAGCAGAAGAGGAGCATAAGAGTAGAAGAACACTCAATTAGTACTGCTGAAACATCAAATTTTATCATAGGCCCCCATCTGAAGCTGGGTAAGGTGAGATGGTCTTTGTTGGACACTAGTTTTGATGGATATTTAGATAGTTTTAAGCTATTATGTCTTTTTATAGTTGATTCTAGTTATACTCCTGTAATGGTATTCTAGGCTACCAACTTAGGTACAAACTGCTATTATGCATTATGTTATAAGTTTATAATTTCTTTTTTAAAAAAAGAGTGTGTATAAGTTATGTGAAATAGATATCTGTAATAAAATCTATTTAATCTATTTTTTGTAAAGAAATATGCTGTTTTTAATAAATTATATAAAAGAGAGTAGTTTAACTACTTAATAGATAGTTTACACAATAAAATAAGCAAATATTGCATTATAATACTATCTAACTTCTCAATATATTAGATTCTATCTATATATTTGTCAATATATTTAAATAATCTATAATTAAGGATATGTAAAGCTAACTATCTTATATAGATTTTTATAAGTCTATATGAAAGTATGCTCATTTTATAGCTCTTGATAAGCACTTTCAAATAAGTTTAGAATAAAATAAATCTATTAAACAGTTTGCTCATAAATATCTACTTAAGAAAATAGGTCTAAAACTATGAATAGATGCCAAATAAATTATAAAATTTTTGAAAAATACTACAATTGCTTCTGTTTGAAAAGTTGAGTATGATCTCTGTATTTGAGAAAAAATAAAAAAGTAATTGCTGTAGAAAATATTCAATATTTTTTCTATTTTCTTTGGACCTTTTATCATCAATTAGCAAAAAAAAAGCTCAAACATCTCAGGTCTATGCAATCAGTCCCAGAACACCACTGAATTAAACTCTGTATCAGATAATAACCAAGAATCTATCAATAAGAAAGTTTCTCTCATAAATTAGAATAACAATAGGCTTCATGATAGCAATGCTTGAATAGATGTATAAAAGTTTTTTTAAGCTTTTTATAGTATTCAGCCTTGTGCTTGAGCACAACAAGTCTAAACTCTTCTATTTCTCTCATTGAAGGAATGATAATAACTTTTTATTGATTTAGAGTATGCTTCCTATACAGGCAATTCTCTGCTCTGCCCAAAGATCTATTGGAGGTATTTGGGATTCTACTTTGACTACCAGCTCAACTTCCATGAGCATGTATATTATTACTTGACTAAAGCTATCTCTATGATACATACTATAGAGATGCTTGGCAATTTGCTCAGAAGTCTTTTCTCTAAGCAGAAGTGTCTGCTTTATAGGTCATATGTAGTTCTTATTGCTACATATAGCTTTTGTCTCTGGTGTTATAGATTGCATTCACACAAGGCCCATTTTGCCTTGCTTAACAAGATGCAGTAGCAGGCTGCTATCTAGATCACAAATACTTTTTGCATCTCTTCTTCTGGTGGGGTTGAGACATTGGTGGGCCTCATTCTCATGTATTTGCATCTCAAGAAGCTGAGGTCATATACAGCATATTGTATCCTCACTCTCTCTCCTATCCACTCCACCAGACAGTTCCTGAGAACTTACAAGTTTCCCAGTATTAATTCCTATCAATACTACTTTACCAGGCTGGGCTGTTCCATTGAGAAGGTCCAGTCAGCTGTTACAAATACTCTGTCATATCTTAGTGTACCCATTGTTACAGTGAATTTTCATTTAAATATGAAAAATGTGTGAAGTAACACTGTGTACATACTAGATAACAATATCCAATATTAGGGGTGCTTATCACCAGTGGCCCATTTGTATAGTTGTCTTTCAGACCTGGGATTAGCTATCCTTCAGACTTTCACTTGCTCCTAGAAGTCGACTTGTATCTAGGCAGGAGGTACTCCTCTCAAGGAAGCAGTCCACAATACAATGGTGGTTTGGAAGGTAGCTCTTGGTAGAGACAATGTTGTACAGATGTTGTGAGCTCCGTTGTATAGAAACCCTTACCAACAGAGGTTCACATAGTGAAACATCTGCTATTCACCTCTCAAGGTCAAAGTGGTTAGCTAGACTCACCGTCCCTTGAGTAGGCGATGTTCCAAGTCCAATAAAGTTATGAACTTCTGTCATGTATCCAGTCAAAGTAATAATAGGCTTTCTGATCACTAATAACTTCACATCATGAGCTCTATTGTACAGAAACCCTTACCAACAGAGGTTCACACAAGCAAACGTCTGCCATTCACCTCTCAAGGTCAAAGTGGTTAGCTAGACTCACCATCCCTTGAGTAAGCAATGTTCCAAGTCCAATGAAGTTATGAACTTCCGTTATGTATCCAGTTAAAGTGATAATAGGCTTTCTGATCACTGATGACTTCAATCAGAGAAGCAGATCATTGTTCAGGGACTCAGTGTATTGAGTGTGAAAACATATTATGGACAATAACCAAAAAGGGTAGAAGCTACTGAGCTTCTTCCTTTTCTCATATATTTATATACTACTCAATAGCACTACAGGCATATCGGATAGTCTATGAAGATCTACGTCTATGTGTAAATCCTCAGTTATCTGGAGATCATATCTACATAAGTCCTTGGTCACAGCAAACTGAAATGAGTGGTATTTTTATCTTTTCTAATAATAATCTAACTACTAAGTCAAACTAGTTTGGTTTAGCAGTGTTAGATGTAAATCATAATTTGAGATGAGTCCAAATTTAGAAGACAAATATTTCTTTAATCAAAGATCAAAGAAGTAGTTCTTTGACATTTCTCCATTCGATCGACAGGGCTGTCATTCTTACCCTGATCATTGTTCTTCCCTTCTTTAGTCTTTGTCTTCTGTCATCTCACTATCTTCATCATTGGTATAGTTAGTCATGGCAGAGGGGGTAGAGGTGGTAGAAGTGGTATACCATGACTGTGAGGATGAAGATGATGATGAGTAAGATAAGGGAATGATCTCCCTTTCTGCAGCAATCAAGAGTTGTCACTGTCGTTCTTCTAAGGCATTTCTTATCAGCTTGTCTTGCTGATACGTCTGATTTAAGACTCCTGCGACAATGTGTTATAGTAATGTTGCTCCTTCCATTGTGAGGTAGGGATGAGTCCATTCTTGTTCTGGGTGGGTGGGGTGTACAGGCTTTCAGCTGTTGCTGAGAGCCATCAGTGGTGCCATTGGCAATGTGCACACATAAAGTCCATTGAGCTCGTAATGCTCATATGGCAGGTTGTGGTAAGCATCTAACAAGATGTCATTATAGGTTTGATCTGCCTCAGACTCTACTGTGATGAGTGTCGGGATGGGTAGAGGTGGGGCGTAGTATGGGGTCACACTTCCATGTATGATCCAATGGTATCGATCTGGATATTGCATCGATTGTTCAATAACCACTTTGACTGTAACATCCAATGATCCCATACTATATCATAAGACTAAGGGATTCAACTAAACAGCTGCACAAAGTTAAATAACTTCAGCACACATTACTTAACATAGAAATCCTTAATATGAGCATATAAACATCATATGTTTCAAATCTATAATCATAGATAGCAACAGCTATGGAATGACATTGAGCTCTAGCAGTAGCAGTCAGGATATGTATCCTATGACCAGTTGTAAGTCCTGGGCCTCTAACTCAGGCTAAAGATCTAGTCTTAATGATTTAGTAAAGCTTCTTACTATATGTGCACACTTATATATATTGATCTGGTGCACTCACAGTCAGAGCTTGAGCTTCAATGTCTGGATCTCATGCAGGCAGGATAAGTAACTCAATATAGTCTAGTACTCAGTGACTCAGGCACACTCCATCAGAATGAAATTTGGCTTCACAGTAAGCCAATCACAGAACTAGTCTCAGATATATTTGATATAATAAACTCTTTTTATTTATATTTCTTCTTTCACTGGACCACTCTCAAACCCATGGATATATGATATTCAAATATGTTATTTATCATGCTGTAATTCTGTCATAGCTTTGTATTTGTTTTACATAATTCTTGAATATATAAACCACTTCTTAGAATGTATATCTAGCAAAAAACCCACTTGCTATAGCTGCACTCTGACAGTTGTGTATCAAATAATCATTTAAAGCATGTGGTTAAAAGTAATTTGAAGTTTCTTTGGTCAGAGCACCAGTAGTAGAGAAATATAAGCCAGAACTATATTATATATATGTCAGATTCAATAAGTTGAGAACTACAAGCCCAATTGTAAAGATTTGCCCCTTGTGTATTGTATCTACTAATTGGCTTTGACAATGTTGTGCAGTTGGAGTCAGTGCACCTGAGGTGTTTTAGTGTAATCTGTAGTGTCAAATATAGCTCCTCAGACATTCTTGTTATATGAACTTGAATTCTTTGGCACTTATAGTAGCTGTAGTAGCTCTATAACTTGAGTCTCAAAGTTAGAATTGATTATTATCTTGTGCTGTGAGCTCTCTATTACAAATGCTCTCCTGACTTGTCTAAGTCATCCCCAACCCTCTAATAACTCCACCAATCCTTTTTATCTGTGTTTTTCCTTTAAATATCCTCTCTATTAATTTATCTCCTCATAAACTTGCATTACAAGTTGTGGTTTGTGATTTAATTAAAATATCTTTATTCTGAAATCACCAATTATATTTCTGCCTCTTCATCTGAAGCCCACTGTGAGGAGAGTTTCAGTAAAGAGACTTATTTGCAATTTCTGTTCCTTTTAACTTTACAATATTGTGCTTTCCAAAGTAGACATCTCAGAACAAAAATTATAAGAGATCTAATCTAGATCTCATCAAACCAGAACAGAATAACTTACAATTTCTGTGTATTTTTGTCTGTGTTTGAACTATCCTAGCTTAAGTTATACTTAGTTAGGTGTGGACTATAATCAAGCACTGTGTAATAAATTGTTAATTTAAAAAAAAACAAACCAAATATAGAGCCATAGAGGAGAAGTACTAGAATCTCTCAAAGAGCAGGTGCACTTCCTCCTGTTGCAAACCCAGAGTGAATTTTAGCAACTTCACACAGTTCACATAAAACTATGCCAATAGCAAATTTACCTAGAGATAATAAACCCAATCTATTTTTAAACAGAACAGTTCTTCATAGATAAACTATACCAGGTCAATTTGACCCCTCTAGATCATCTTACACACCAAAAGAAACTCTTATGCCAGCACCCACACAGAGTCAGCCATTAGGCAGTTTTACAATACTTAGTACTCAGAACCAAAACTTAAACTTCATAAACATGCCTTTCTTAACTCCACACATGCCTGTACCCTTTGCAAGTTGTAAAGCTGGGCTTAATAGTAGTTTAATCTTACTCTGCTCAGACTACAAATAGTTCAGACCCATTGGTATTGGAAGACTACATAGTACAAGTAGTGTAAGATCAGTTGCTTATAAAGCAACTGATGTGAGTATATATACTTTTTATGATTACATAACAATGATAGTGTGTACATACAACAACAATAAACATATAGATATAATTATAGTAAGGGCATGGCTCTTATATACCCTCTGTTCAGACCAAATCATCAGTCTCACAAAGAATATGATGAATATAGAGTTGAATGACCAAGTGAACATTTATCACTTGGCCAGGTAATTCTTGGGTATCAAGTAGTTACTAAGTTAAAGTGACTACTCAATAACAATGGCTTGAGTAGCTAGTAGTGATACTAGCAGTAGTGTGTATAATAATGAATTAGACTTATAGTCTAGGTTAATGGCTATATTGTGAAACATGGCACTGACAGAGTCAATAGGCTTGACTGAGATAAGAGGTGAACAGCAGAATGATGATTTATCATTCTGCCTAAGGTATGGATAATGATGCATATACAGTAGTGATACTGTACTTATCATCTAATACTTTTTTATGTAGGGAGATCTTGGTTCTCCACTCTAGGAGTAGAATTTGTGGACTGATTATCATCAGTCAATAATGATTCAGAAGTTAATAGTGAGGACAAGCTAGCAGGTGATGCTGGTGAGTCCTTGATCTTGGTTGGTGGTAGGTCAACTATTATTTTAGTTGACCCTTGTTCATATGGTAGCAATAAAGACACAGACAAGCTTGACCCAGGCATAGTGGAGGTAGTGGAAGATGAGGATTAGGGCATGGCAGTCAATGCTGCTACCTCAGGGAGCTGAGAACATTCAGGAGAGACTGGGTAGAAGTCTCTCAGGTTTTGTGCATTTCAGAAGTTGTGAACCAATGAGGTATACATCTGTTTTCTAAGTAAAAATAGATGAATCAGTTTACCTACTCTGAGCTAGTAGGGTTGATTGATGGATATTACTCCATAATCTATAAACTCCCTATTCTCTAGGGAGTGGAGATAAATGAGGTCTCAGTCAGAAGGTAGGAGCTATCCATCCCAATCAGGCATGACAGAAGGGACTCTATTGTGACATAGATAACTAAGTCACCTATTGTCCAACTCATTGAATATAGATTGATAAATTAGGTCATCTTTTTTTTTTTTTTTTTTAACTCAAAAATTTATATACCAGTGTGTGATAGCAGTCTGGTCCCAGCTTAGTAGGCTGGGGTACTGTTACAAGCTAAGCTCAAGGCAAAAAATGACTACATAAGAACAAAATAGCAAGAAAGTCCATATGTTCATTGTAGTCAACTTAATCAGATGCCCCCCTTCTCATGAGGGCCTAGTCAATATTTTGGTTTCAGCAGTGACAGCCAAGCATGTGCCTACCCTTGCACTCAGCCTCCACTGTCTTCTGGGAAATCTCCTGGAATGTCTCCTGTAAAGATGAGGGGGCTGACTTTTCAGCCAACTATGCCTGATCAAAGTGGTGATACCAGAATGGGCACTATTGGTCAGAAGCACTGTGGTCACCTTTACAGTTCACACAACACATGGTATGTGGGCATGGGGCTCCCACAGGAGTCAGTTCCCAGGGTGGCATTACAGAGGGGCTACCCCTGCAGCAGGAAGCATAATCGCAATAGCCAGCCTCAGTATGA
The DNA here is from genome assembly GCA_001563735.1 of Leucoagaricus sp. SymC.cos. Classification (NCBI taxonomy): domain Eukaryota; kingdom Fungi; phylum Basidiomycota; class Agaricomycetes; order Agaricales; family Agaricaceae; genus Leucoagaricus; species Leucoagaricus sp. SymC.cos. Next base: position 29,158 of record KQ962488.1, read on the forward strand.
GGACCAGCACACTGAGAGTATTGGGGGGCCTGAGAACAACAGGCACAAGTCAAATGTCTCCAGCACCAGCAGCGCTGGCACAAAGAGATGCCAGAGTGGGAGCAGGCTGCATGCACAAAGTATGAGGCCAGGCCAAATTGGAATGAAGAACTAATCAGGTGCTTGGCAGTAGCACCAGACTGGGAATCAAGAATGTCAAACCACACAGTGGTGGTATTGACATGTTAGGAGTTGCACATAACCCTGGGGCTATTCACAAGAGTGAAGGAGCCAGCCATGTGGAACTTCCCCATGACAGCCTGAATATCAGAAGCAGTGATCTGCTGGCCATCCACCTTGAAAAAGGGGATGTTTATGACCTTAAGGTAGGAACATGAATGTGGAAGAGTAGCCTCAACTCTACCCTCAGCAAGGGAGAGGAGGCAAGAAACACCAGCCTTCACCAGATCTATTTCACTCTGGAAGGCAACACACAAAGTGAGGAGGGAAATCCCCCCATATGTGAAATGACAGAAGTTGACCTGAAGGTCACTCTTACTGAGAGAACAGTTTGCAGCCCCTAGAAGAGCTGGGAACTGTGAGGAGGAGGGGAGGGGGTCAATCTTGATGAGGACCTGCCACCAGGAGAGACCAGGAACAGTTGATTTGATCTTCTGCTTAGGAACAGTGGGCAGGACAGAAGCCTGATACATTGCAATGATGTGATTAGAAGGAAGGTCAGGGACTGTCTTGGCCAAGTTGACCAACAACATCACATAATGGACAGTGTCAGCATAACTATGCCTGACACTGGAGGGAGGAGGGGGATGCTTGGTGGACCAAGCAGGCCAAGGGAGGGGAGCAGGCTTAGAAGATAGAGGAGGACAGACAGTGGCCTTGGAAGGAGGACATTGTGCTGGGAGAGATGGGGCAGGGGTAGCTGAGTCAGCTGTTCCACAGGTCAGAGGGGGACACTGTGGGGCATCACAAGGTAGCATGTCACACAGGGTTGAAACTAAGATGGGTACACTGGAAGAATTGTCAAAGGGCATAACATGCCTTTGAGCAGCAAATATATGCCCCACTGTAACAAACAGAGCACAGGTGAAGTGCATAAGATCCCACAGGTCAGACCAAGGCTTGCCAGCCAAGGCTGTGAGTGAGTCATTGAGAGAAGTGACCTTCCCTACTAAACCAGCAGAAGGGTCAGCAGACAGCCAAGAGGCAGCAGCCAGAGGGTGAATGTGTGGAGCAAAAGTGCTAGCCCCCAGAGAGATAGCACCTGTAACCAGGGAGGGAGAGACTGGGGGAGCAGAAGGGGACAAGCGTGATGCAGAGGGCACCAGATGAGGTGGAGGGGGTATGAGCTTAGCAACAACCAAGCTATGCTTCTTCTTGCCTTTATTCTTGTGAGGGACAGGCATAATGGGATCAGGCAGCCCAGAGGGGAGGACCGATGCACAAGGAGTAGAGGGGCCCACCATTTTGGTGTCACCCCCATGCAACAGAGTGGGGCTCAACATCTTGGCCTCTGACTCAACTTTGATGTCCTCATTCCAAGGACGATTGTTTAGATTACAAATGTATTGTGATGTATCAGACATTGTGTAGTGAGACACTGACAACACCAGTACAAACTGATGATGGTGGTGTGTGGGAAAGAAGAGATGATGAATTGGGTCATCAGAATATGTATTATTGAGATATCAAATTCTGAATGTATATCTATAGTCAATCTCAGCTGGATCAATGCCATTGTGGATGAATACCTCAGTCACCATATCAAGTATAAGGTTGGCTGAGGCTCCTGGTTGAAGGACCAGATGCTTATAGTAATGAACAGAGCCTATTTGAGCAATAGACTGTTGCTCAGGATGCCTCTGGTTCCATAAATTGATATACTTCCAATATAATCCAGGAGTACTCATTAAGATAGCCACAAGACAGGTGAAGCAAATGAGAGTACTTCACTTCTTGTCTGACTTGTCACAGCCAGGTTCCTCTGGTGCATGGAAGCAACACAGAGTATACCCATGGATAAATCAACAGTCTACTGCATATCCAAAGTCAAAAGTAATACTATGGGTGGAGTTACCTATCCCAGAGTTCTTGTGTGAGATTATGAAGCAACCAAGCTGGTTGCTATTGAAGAGGCCAGCATCAACTGGCTGCCTCAGTCCCATTCTCTTGGTTTGGTTGGTCACATTGGATACTCAAGCTGAATCAAAGTCACAGGCTGGTCAAGCATCCAGGATATCCTGGATGAGGGTGGTAGTTTCAACTGGGTGGTTTTCCAGGTTGAAGTTCATCTGGTAACAGAGAAAACTGCCCGGCAGACCCTCGCACAGGTAGACGAATCATGCAAATGTTTAAGCCACGTACCCTCAGAGAGGTAAGTAGGCGTCAATCGTTTACCCCCTACATCAGTGAGGTGTAAGAAATCTCTCCCAGAGGAGCTCGATGAAGTGAACTGCCTAGTCCACTCATCGCGACAGGCCTGAGCCTCAGCCGTACGAATATAATTGAGGGTAGTGAAGGGCGAAACCCCCACAGGCACCTTGAAAGCGGGGTCCGTCGCATAACGATGGACCGCATGATGAAGAGGCCACTCCAACGAGGAGCAAACCTGTACAAACACAAAAGTGCGCATGGGGTCCTCCCCCAGCCACCTCTGCAGACAACGACAAACCAGCAAAGCCTGAGCCTGCCCACTGCCGACAGAAGGGTCCACCGCCCGCCTAGCCGAGGCTGGGCGGTCAGTGAACAAGACAACATGACGAGCGCCCTCCTATGCACATGCAGCGAAGACGCCCATCCAGATGGCGTGAAGCTCCGCATCAGGAGCAATCACCCTGCCAGCGGCCTGG
>KQ962488.1:36301-70394 GCA_001563735.1 Leucoagaricus sp. SymC.cos
TAGGGTCAGCCAAAAGGCTGCCCCAGGGCTCAATAGAAGCGAGTTCAGCAAACCCAGTGATGGGTAAGCCAAACCCGGGAGGGGGAGAAGAAATGCCACGCTCAGTCGCACGCCTCAAGAAGTTGAGGGCGCGATCGAGGGAAACCCGCACCGCTTCGAAATTCGCCTCAGAATCCACCGATTCATCATCCAGGGCGAGAGGGTATGGCCCCAAAGGGGCGCTAGCCTGCGGGAGGGCAAGGGCTTGAGAAGTGGACTCCTGGAACAAGTCCTGGAAAGCAACAGAGGGGGTATTGAGAGGAGAACCCTCAGGAGAGGTGGCCCTAGAGGAGGCGCACGAAGAAAGAGGGCTGTGACGGCGACGTTGACATCGAGCAGCCCGGTCGGTCCTGGTGGCCGTCCTAGGAGTACGGCCAGGGTCGAGAAGAGAGTCTGCGTCACTCACTCCCTGGAGAAACCCAGAGGAGGAGGAAGGAGTAGGGGGAGGAGGGGCACGACCAGTAGACGGGAGCGCACGAAGGCGCTCGAGCGACTGATCACTATGGAGACCGGACCGTGGGGGTGGGGGGTCGGCCATGTTTGCAGGGAACCGTTAATCCACTAATCGAAGGGGCAGATGAGACTGTGCTAGCGAAATACGACGACGACGGAAGTGTTTGCACTTGTTTACTGACCGAGAAGGTGGGAGTTCCAGATCAAGAAGCGAATCTCAGCTGGATCAATGCCATTGTGGATGAATACCTCAGTCACCATATCAAGTATAAGGTTGGCTGAGGCTCCTGGTTGAAGGACCAGATGCTTATAGTAATGAACAGAGCCTATTTGAGCAATAGACTGTTGCTCAGGATGCCTCTGGTTCCATAAATTGATATACTTCCAATATAATCCAGGAGTACTCATTAAGATAGCCACAAGACAGGTGAAGCAAATGAGAGTACTTCACTTCTTGTCTGACTTGTCACAGCCAGGTTCCTCTGGTGCATGGAAGCAACACAGAGTATACCCATGGATAAATCAACAGTCTACTGCATATCCAAAGTCAAAAGTAATACTATGGGTGGAGTTACCTATCCCAGAGTTCTTGTGTGAGATTATGAAGCAACCAAGCTGGTTGCTATTGAAGAGGCCAGCATCAACTGGCTGCCTCAGTCCCATTCTCTTGGTTTGGTTGGTCACATTGGATACTCAAGCTGAATCAAAGTCACAGGCTGGTCAAGCATCCAGGATATCCTGGATGAGGGTGGTAGTTTCAACTGGGTGGTTTTCCAGGTTGAAGTTCATCTGGTAACAGAGATAAATCATAATGTTCTCTAGATTTTCTCCATCCAGCCATTGAGCTATGATGTATAGCTCATGAATTAAGATGAACCCTTCAGTGCAAGCATGTATGGGTCCATTGACATTGTAGACAAACTTTAATAGTTTGTCTAGCTCACTAGTGTTTGTGGGTAGTCCACAAACTGTGTGTTTGTAAACCAGATTCTTCTTCCAGTCTACCTTGTAGTATTTGCAACTGTATATCTCTTTTCAAGATGCTATAATGGCCAATTCTCCTGTATATACATTGTTCATATAGGGACTCCAATAGAGATGCAGTGATAGCATCCCACCCATACAGTTATTGCATACATGAGAGACCTGCCCATTAGCTAGGTCTCTCTAGAGCCCAAAGATGTTGGGAATACATCCATTATATCCAGGTATCATGTCTAGCCAGATGTGGTCTCACAGTAGAGGAGTAATAGGCAGTTAGAAAGGCAGCTTCCCAGCCTTGCTACCCTTTCTCACCTTATAGTGTTCTATATCCTCCTCCTCAGAGTCAGAGTTATAGAATAAAATAGGGTCAGCTGATGTTGTAGGCCATGGGCCTACAGGTGTATGATCCAAAGGTATTTCTAGATTATTAGGAGCAGACAAAGTCCACTCCACTTGCATTAACTCTTGACTATAGTTACAGAAGTCAGACATAAGACTGGGGATACCTAGTCCCAAAGGCTGCATGCCAGGCAAAAGGATATTTGCCTGGGTGTTGGGTTTGTCTATGTGGATGTCACTAGATGAAAATGGCTCAGGGGCTGGAGTGTCAATATGCCTCTGCTTTTTATGCTGAGGCTCCTCAAGCAGGACTGAAGAGTCCATATAAGATAATAGTGGTCAAGTGTTAGTAGCACTCAACATGGAAGGTGTGGGCCAAGAGGGAGCTCTAAATGAGCCAGCCTGTGATGAGGAAGGAATGTGAGCTTTAGGTCTTGACAAGCTTGCTGGGGGCAGAGAAGCTGGAGGTGCAGGTGAGATCTGTGCCAATAATGTGGTATCAGAGTGAGTCTTCTTTTTAGAAGAGGACTTCATGGTCATAGAGGTTTTTGAGCTGGACTCTTCATAAGTTCTGCCCATAGTAGTGGCTAGAGCTGTTATTGCTGATGATGCCCAAAGGAGGTCAACTGTATCATTCAACTGCTAGATGCAATTATCCATACTTGTAATTTGTGAGTTATGGTGATGAATAATCTCAACAAGTTTATCAAGGATCTGAGCAGTTGACTTATTATATGGGTCAACTGAGTCAATAAGGTGGTCACTTAGACCCATCTCATGCAATCAAGCTGCTAGATGAGAGTGTTGCTCATTGTGCTGCTCCTGCAGAATGTCCTGATCAGTAGTATGTCATTTGCCTTTATTCCTCAACAAGGAAGGCTGTGATGTTGTGAGTTGTTGAGCAATGGGTTTGCTCAACAGAGATGGAGAGTACAGTACTGAGAAATGGTGGAAGAACACTGGCTGTGGTCCTGGCATCTAGTACAGTGCCTGGGGGTACCATATGTAGGGGCTGTATAGTACAGGTTGGCTTGTGCCAGAAGGAGAGGGCCCAGGCCACACAGGTGGCATGCTAGTCATCATTATCAATGTTGGTGCCATCAGTGAAGACAAAAGTGCATGATGCTGATTGCATGGGTTAAAAATTTGAGGTTGGTGTTGAGGCTGTTATACTCCAGGGAGGTTGAGAGTGGTGTCCATCTCCCATCCCCCACTAGGACCTGATACAGGTCCTACAGGATAGGTTGTCAGTAGTGCTAAGCTACCTGGGCTACTTAATAAGGTTAGATAGGGCTGCTGGTTGCTTGAGTCATCTTTTGACATATCTTAGTATGACATGGTGATAGAGGGGAGGGAGGAAAAAACAGAACAGAAATTATTGACCTGTTATTATATATAAGGCCACTTAGGGACAATTCCATTTTTAGAATTTTTATAGATTAGATCCCTGTCATCCTTTTTTGGAAGGACAACTATGTCATCTCAAGAAATGAATATCCTACATACTATGTAGCTCTAGATATCAATTTAGAGCTGTGAGATCTGCACAGTTTGCTGTAGGCTCCTATGTGGTATTGCTAAGGCTCCATCAAACCTTAAATTCAAGTTGGCCATTGTCAAGATGTGGATAGCCAATAATTTTGTTGATGAACTATTTATGTTTGTCATCAAGACCAAAATCATATGGTTCCAGACAAGTTTGGTCTGGGAATGAAGCATTGTCAGACTTATTAAATAGTCTGAGCAGACTAACATGGAAAACCAGATGTATTCTTCAGTTTACCAAGACTTGGAATAAGTCCAACTTGTAGTTGGATGTCTCTGGGTTACTCTCTATAACCTTATATGGCTCAATAAACTTTGGGCAGAGTTTTCTAGCTCTATCTTTGGACATATTAAAGTTTTTCATAGACAAGAAGACTAGGCTCTCTGGTCTGATATCAGGTTCAGTATCTTGGCACTTGTTTGCTTGGCAAGTTTGGAAAACTTGTACCTTGATTATTGCATCATGTACTATAGCTATATTTAGCAGTACTGCTTCAGCAAACACCTTCACTCCTCAATGGACAGTATTTACCATCTGAGCATCTTGGATCATTAATGGCAGATACCCATAATTCAACTTGAAAGGAGCAAATTTAGTGCTCACAGAAATGCTCAAGTTGATAGCAAACTTGACTAGAGGGGCCTTGTTGACCTAGTTCTTCTGATCATACTATACTATAGTTGTCCAATATTTTGATTTATATATTCTACTAGCCATCTGTTTACAGATGGAATAATATAGACATTAATAGATTGGGGCTTAATAGCCTGTAGAGTTCCTTCCACCATATAGATATGAGCTTTGACTCTCAATCACTTACTATCAAGCTTAGTAGGCTATGTAGACATACAATGTCATGAATGTAGATATATGACAGCTCACTAGCTGTTATATTGGTGTGCACCAGTATTAGGTGCACCATGCTCATCATTTGGCACAGGACTACCCAAAGGTAATTATAATCTTTGGACTCAGGAAAAAGACCCACAAAGTTTATTCCAATTCCATCCCATGGTCAAGTTGGGATTGGGAGCAAGTAGAGTTGTTTACCCAGTTTTGTTGTGGAGGTTTTAGTGCAGACACAAGTCTCATATGTTTTGCAGTCATTATGGCAGTTTTTAACTAAAGACAGCTACCAATAGAACCATCTAACATACTTGGCAGTTCTTTACTCTCTGAAGTGCCCAACTACATTATGGGCCTTCAATATAACTGCAGTGATGAGTCATCTGTCATTAGGGATACAGATGACTTCTGAGTCCTAAGAAGTTTTTCTCAGGATTATTCCTCAATCATCAATAGAAAAGTCATTATACTTTTCTAGTCCTTCTTTGATGATATGCATAAGCATGTTGTCTTTGTATCCAGTGATAATTTTGTCAGTAAAATTATCTATGTTCACTGAAAAAGTCTTGGTGGAGATTGACATCCCTAATAATGAACCAAGAGTTTGCACTTTGGTTCCAGGTTTTCTATGTTTCTTGTTAATGTTTTCCCCATTAATGTTAACCATTCACTTTGCAGTATACTTCTCAAGCTCTGCTACTTCCAGTTTATGCTGCTAACACTTCTCTTGGAGGCATGAACTTTGACACTGACTTATGTCAACCACAGTAGCTGCTTGGTCTTTGAATTGTAATTTAATTTCTGATTGGCAGTCTATGGATAGATCATCCACATCAGGGTCAATCCTATAGTCCACCTGCACATATTTGCTAGGATAATATATCTCTCCAGGTACATTGCTTTTGTAGTATTGAGACAGGCAATCTGCCACTTTGTTTCATTCACCTTGTATATAGGTGATATCAAAATCAAATCTCAATAGATAGTCAAGCCAATATTGTTGTCTGCTCAACAAATTAGTTTAAGTTTTGAAAAACTCAAGAGCTTTGTAATCTGTGATAATGTGAAACCAGTACCCCACTAGCTTATCTTTCCACTTGAGGAGAGCCTCTAGTATAGCTAGAGTCCCAAGCTCATATACAGCATAGTTTTGCTGTGCAGCTAAAAATTTCTTTGATATAAATCCAGCTGGTCTGCAATCTGCCCAGCTGGGGCCTTGACTATACATGTCTCCAATGCCAGTTTTGGAGGCATTGCAGATTACCCAGATTGGTTCTTCCAACTTGGGATTAATAGAACAAACTACTGGTATCTTTTCACAGGTTTGTTTAATCATGTTAAAATATTTCTAGTGCAAGAGATGCCAGTGGAAGGGTATCCCATTCTGCATGATGGACATCAATGGTCTGGTATACACTGTTATATCAGCTAGGAAGTTGGACACATAATTTACAAGTCCAATGAATCTTTGGACATCATTGTAGTTGTGAGGATTTCTCCAACTATAGATGTGTTCAAGCTTGTCATTATTGGGGTAAATACCTTGGTCATCAATAATGTGACCAAGACAGTCAATCTTATCAGCATAAAGTTCAACTTTTGATTCTTTTATGTAGAGCTCATTCTTATAAAGATACTCAAATATGAGATGAAGATGCTTCTTGTGTTCTTTGATCATATCTGAACAGATGAAGATATTATCTAGGTATACATGAACATGTATTCTGATTGCATCTCAGAATATAACAGTCATTAGGTGTTGAAATGTAGCTGGAGCATTACAATCTCCTTGCTGCATAACATTACTGATATATGTTCCCAATATAGTTGCAAATGCTGTCTTGTGTCTGTTTTCAAATCTGATCCTGATCTGTTCATAGACATCTGCTAGATTGATCTTTGATCTAAACTTAGCCCTTATAATGTCTTCCCTTATAACCTCCTAATCTGGAAGGGAGGTAATGTCTTTGATGGTATTGTTGTTTTGTTGCCAACAATCAGTTACTGTTTGAAGGTGTCCATCTTTCTTAAAGATGCACATCAGGAGAGCAGCCTGTAATACAGATTGTGGCTCCCACCATCCAGCATTCATGTATCAGTTGATTTTGGCATGAAACTCATCTTGTAGTGAATAAGAACAACACAGTAAATGATAAGTATACTGCTTATTTTCATCAATCAGGTGAATTTTGTGATTGACTTCTTGAAATAGTGGCAGTCAATCAGGAGTTCCCTACATCATATCAGAGAATTCTGTTAACTATCTCCACTAAAGTCAAGGTAAATCATCTCTCATCAGGCCTCCATTCCTATCTGGAGGCCAAGTTGGCAGTTCTTTTGGACATTTGTCTGGAGGCTTCTCTAGGTATTTACCAGAAGGATTACTCTTCAGGTCCTCCCCCTCCAGATTCACTTCAGAATCTGAGAATAATAATATATCATTCTCAATTGGGGGCTTAACATCTATCATACTATGGATGTAGTCCTGTGTGGCTTGCTGAGGGTATCGCTCTCAGGTGAACTCCATTGTTTTCATGATGTTATCCTCACTTGAGGGCTTAAAGTAAGTCTGCATAGAAAATCTATCAGTGATGTCCCACATAAGACCCTGGCTAGCTATGACAGCATTCCACTCATCAGGCATTCTAGGGTTGTAGTAGTAGTCATACATTCATTGACATTTTGTCTAGATCAATGTGGAAAAGTTGATGTCAGCTGTGGTTCTTCCTCTTTTGATGAAGATCCAATAGTGGCCTTAGCACTGAGAAAAAAAGGCATCTCTTCCTCAAATTCCAATGCTGAAGTACTTGCTTCAGCATCTTCTAAGATATGAGGACTACTCTGAGGCAAGTTGCTTGTCTCAAGTCTATTATTGTCCTTGTTAGGAATGTTCTTGATAGAAATGTTAGCATGTTTCTTATTTTCTGACTGTTTAGACCATTAGTTCAAATGTTTGTTGGTCATTCAATGACAATGGATACATGGATCATTGTCACCCACTATGTCCTGGGTAGGAATTGGTGCACCATCTATAATGATGCAGTCCTGCTCAAAGTCCAGCATCATCTTGTGCTTTTGTATAAAGGGTGTATCTAATATCATGTCATAGTGATCAAAATTCCCTATGTCTAAATACGTAGAGTATAAGTTACCTTGTACATTCAAATCACATCTTGCTCCATATTTTACAAAGGAGTGGCTTCTAACTGTTCCCAGTTAGAGGGTGTGTTGATTGATTAGCTCATTCACTTTTATATTTGCCAGTTGCACAAATGCTGGTGACATTCCCAACATTGTACTTCCTGAGTCCCATAACATCAATGCATCTAAGCCATTGACTGAAACCCAAGAAGCAAGACATTACTTCTCTTTTATGGACAATTGTGGATGAAGAATTTTATTCTTATTCTTCTGCAAAGCTACACAATGTATTCTAACTGCACCTGTACTGCCTTCAGGTGCCTCTGTCAGTGCATTGATCAATTCACTCTTGTTGAATTGATCATTCAGTATACCACTGTTGATGCTATCATTGTTGTTGACATCTATTTCAGCAGTTGGGTCATTTCCAACTTCATCCTCATCATCTGAGATTTCTATAACCTCTATATCTGATCCATAGTCAGACATTATCTCAATGACTGGTATGTTACTGAGGACTGCTAGAAAATTCCAATCATCCAAATCAGACCTGTAATCTGACTCAATGACCTCTACCTCTACTAGATCATTACTTCATTCAGAAACAGATGCTTTACTCATATGGTCAGCTTCCCCAATCTGAGAAGATTCTTCTTCAATGTTGGAAGCTGCCTCATATTTTTCTTGTGGTTCCAGTGAGTCTGGAACCTCAGTATGTGCTGCTTGGACATAAGAGGTCTTCTTTGTCAGGCACACATTTGCAAAGTGGTTGCCATTGCAGATGTAGCATCTGACTGTAGGCCTAGATGTGTTTCTACCAGTTCTATCTGGTGGCTTATTCCCACTTGCAGATCTCAAATTATTCTTCAGCCTGAAGAGACCTGATGGTTTCCTATTATTATTACCTCCAAACTGTGCATTAGAGGGTCTAGAGAAATGAATCTCTCTTGAGGAGATTTTGTTTCTCCCATTAGCTATGTTTTGAGAGACAAAATCTGAAGGCTTTTTGTCATTCACTCTGGGTAAAAATAGTCAAGCATTCTTCATTAACAGCTCAACAGACTGCTTACCTGTGGTCAGCACTCTCTGATAAAATGTCACAGTTTTCCACCTATTCTCATAGGATACTACATAAGACATGAAATCTTCCAATGAGTTGACCTCAGAGGTCAACCCATGGTTGAAAAGCAAATCAGTATGCATATCATCAGGTATTCCTTCCAGGAATACCTTGATCAACATATAGTCATCAGGGTGCACAGTCATATACTGTGCACTGTCCATTATAGTGTCATAGTACCCTTGTATGCCTACACAAGAGTCATATCAGACTTATTTTAGTCCTTTACAAGCATCATGCATTATGGTGGGTAAGACAAAGTGGTCATACAGAGCACAGACTACTTCTTTGAAAGTTCAATCAAGCTTTGTTTGATTGACATTGATGATATGTCACATAAACATCATCTTAGCTTTACTAGCTAAGTGATAAAACAATATTAATAATTGGAGACAGTCTCTACCTTGGCCTGGACCATCTATGTCTTTCAGGGCAAGGTCAACACAGATTATGAAGACAAAGTTCTCCAGATCATTGAATTTAAAACTCCCTTTATAAGGCTCAATAGCTTTCTCACTTGGGAGTTTATTGTTCAATGGCTTGAAGTCTGTCAGAAAATCAAATGGTTGCAAGAGATACTCTTGCACAATTGAGCAGAGTCTTTTATGCATCAAGAAGTTATGTGTCTTAATTGTGTCAGCTACCCCAGGCAAAGCCACTTGAGCAGGTAGTTCACTAATGAGGAAGTATCCCTGTTTCTTTCTACTCAGGTTAGGATTAATGGGTGTAAATATAAGTGGATCAGATCTTGCTTGACTTTTTGCAGGTGTGACTAGTAGAAGTCTGTCCACCAGTGATTGCCATGCTGGAGTGGCTGATCTATGTATAGGTGTCTTACCTTTCAGGTCAGTGGCTTGAGCAGACTCAGGATCATACCCAGTCCACTAATATAGCTTAGTACTATTGAATTCAATCCCTTGGTCAGAGATTGACAAACTTCCTTTCATATATATATCCTCATTATACATGTGTTGATAACCCACTCTGTCATCAAACTCATGTCTGTACTCATGATAATGAGCTACATTGACATATGGGTTAAGGGACATTGGGGGGATTATGTGAGGTTGATCATTTTCCTCACATGAGTCTTCATCCAAGTTGTCAGCATCTTCAAGAGCAAATCTAGCAGAGTGCTTAGTAGCACTCTGTGAGAGATTGTTGGTAGGAGCAGGGAAATTAGACAGTCCATCAGTCTTGCTGTTGTAAGATGTGAGAGTGTCATTGATGATAGCAAGTATTTGTTTCTGAGTGAGGAGTTAGTCATAATATTGTTCAGAGGATTCATCTTCTGAACACCCTTGGAAGAGCTCTTTCAATGCTCTTCCATCAAATGCCTCTTCTTTGGCTGTTGAATTTGAGGGTTCAACAGTGGGTACTCAAGCATGTGGAGTATCTTCTGTGTGATTGCTATCTTGGTCCTCAGTTGGTAGATCATTCTCAAATATAGATTTGAGGACTTCTCAGTCCCCTTGCAGCTTGTAGTTTGGTAAAAACTGAACTTTCTGTGCAGTCAGTGCATACTCATGAAATCTGTGAGTAGGCATCCTACAGTACACCTTGTTCATAGGTGTAAGCAGTTGCAATTCAGAGACATAGTTCTCTTGCACATTGAAATAAGAACTAATCAATTTTTGGAGGTTATGAATTACAGTAAATTTGTATATAGACTGATTCACCCTACCTTCAGTCTCCATAGTCTCTCTGCAGATCTCAGCAGTGAGCTCTTCCAAGTATGAAACCAAATCCCCTCTCCTGTTAGCAGAAAGCTTATATCTAGCAAATATGAAATCTATTCACTCATTTAGGCTGTATTGCCTATTGGCTAGTACAGCTGAATTCTCTAAGGGAGTCATTGTCTCAGAAACTGTGATTATGAGCCTACTGATCTCAGTGGCCTACTCTAATGGTTGAGAAACATTGTCTCTCAACTTATATGAGATTGATAGACTGGTGATGTTTGTCTGTCCATCTTCATGATCAGATTCTTTGCCCTTGATGGCCTGATCTCCAGATCAGAGCTCATCAGCAGCTGGATTTTTGACTCATCAATTTCTCTTGGAGGGAATTGACTATTGATGTGTACTTGGACCAGCTGATAGCTAGTTAGTACTCTTTGACTTCTAACAAGCCATACCATCAATGATGCTTTTTTTTATATATAATGTGATATGGGGGTTTTACTGCATGTATATGCAGTCTTGTAGTTTAGGTAAACTAAAAAAATGTAAAGCTGGGCTTTATGGCAGTTTGATCTTACTATGCTCAGACTATAAATAGTTCAGACTCATTGGTATTGAGAGACTACATAGTACAAGCAGTGTAAGATCAGTTGCTTATAAAGCAACTGATGTGAGTATATATACTTTTTATGATTACACAACAATGATGGTGTATTCATACAACAACAATAAATATATAGATATAATTATAGTAAGGGTGCAGCCCTTATACAAGTGGTGTGCTACAATGAGATGGCAGCACATGTATACTGAGGGATTACCTATGGCATCTAGAACACCTTCTTGAAATGGCCAAAGTGACAGACAATGTTGAATAACTCAATTAGGCTATAGCATCTGTCAATGTGAATATTCAAGATCAGTGGATGAACTTGATAGAGTACAAAGATAAAAAGTGGAAAGAGTTCCTTGATTGACTAGGAGAGGAATATCCTGAACTGGTTGCAGAACAAGAAGGTTCAGTCAATAGCCTTTGATTACTATCTCTAAGATTTGATGGAATAACTATACATCAACTTAGCAGACTCTTAGAATTTAAGAAAATATTCATGGCAGTGGCAGACAAATGTCTTGCACTACCTGCCTTAGTACATAATCAAGAACTAGTGACCTTATTTAGAGAGACATTAAGCTCTGAATTTTAAGATACACTACAAGCTCATTTAAGTATTACTAGTACAATAAAAGTAGATCAAAATGGCAAGAGCCACCAAGAAGATCTCTTTGAGCTCAGTGAAGTAGTAAAACATGCAGTTGATCTGGCTAGCAAGGCCATGCAGATGGGTTTACTTAGAAAGTCCTATCAAGAAGCATCTGAAGAACAGTCAAGATCAATCCAACCCAAAATTGAGACTGATTCATGAGTACATGTATCTATCTCACATGAGCAAGCAGTTTGTGGGACTGAGCCTAAACTAGATGTCAATGCTATCCATGATGAGATTAATGAACTTAAAATCTCCATCCTTACTACACAAAGAAATATGCTGAGTTACTTTGATTTATTAAAGAGTATGTATACTAAATAACAAGCTTCAGGATCAAGTCAACAGCAGCCTATGTGTATGAACATACCTACACCTGCTGATCATCCCCGTTATTACTGTGACCAAACTGGACATAGATAGATAGAGTGTCTAGAAAAAGTAGAGGATGAGAAAAGTGGTTTAATTAAATGTAAAGGAATAAAGATTCATTTTGCAGATGGATCTGGAATTCCTATGCTTCCAGGAGTATGTCTTCAAGAGCACATAAGAAAGTTCCTTCCCCAGAGTCTTTTGAACATGTTCTTTGGATCACCAGAATTACCAGAAGATGATGAGTCTGACACAGGCTCTATTTTGATACTTTCACAATAAGACAAACCTTCATCAAGTTCTATGGATGACCAAGTCAGACAGATGGAGCAACTTAGAGAATGTCTTGAAAGTATGGAAGTAATAATGCAGGGCTTGAATGTAAAAGGGAAATCAAGAGAAGAATCAGAAGAAGATGTAGATGTGCTATTTGCAAAATTGGGAAAGATATTTAACCAAGGGAAAATGACCAAGAAGTCTGGGTCAGGTATCTAGATAGCTCAAGGAAGAGACCAGTATTTGTTAAGAAGAACAACTTACAGAGCATACAGGAATCAGAGGGCAGTATAGATAGAAACCAATTCACAAGCCAGTTAGAACAGCTGCACATGCTGAAGAATCCAAGAAAAAGACATCAGAATTTTCTTATCAAGGGGTACTCTCTTTCAAACCAGTAGTAGAGGTACCACCCTTACCCATAAAATATAATAAAACTCTAATTGAGTCAAAGACACTAGAAATAACCTAAGCCATAGATATAAAGCAGCAATATAAGCAGAAGTGGATATAGATGATGTTCTCTCAAAAGCAATAGACTAAGGAGTGTTATTACTGCTTAAGGAAATTTTGGCAGTAGCTTCTCAACTTAGAGACAAATTCATCAAAGTCTTGTGCAAGAAGTGGGTTCCAGTAGCAGAAATTAAACTTATACTACAGGATCACTCTTTAGAACTAGAAGAGCAACTTAGTAAAGCACCTATGTATGTTGCAATTAACTCACCTGAGGCACCAGCCAATGTTTGTAATAAATATTTGGACCCAATGGGACAATACCTTCAGACTTTGCAAGTTAATGACACAGTATTACAGTATCTTGAAAGGTTGTCACCAGCAGAGCACAAATGTCAGGTGTTCACTATCTCTTTAGAAGAGGTAAATGCAGCCAGGGACATGGCTATGCTCAGAGTAATACCAGCATTAATGAATAAAGAGGAAGTCCTATTGGATAGTGGATCACAAATTGTATCCATGTCTCATGAAGCAGTAAGCACATGTAAAATCACCTAGGATCCTGAGCTAACTATTAATATACAAAGTGTGAATGGACAGATCATGAAAACCTGTGGCCTGGCTAAAAATGTACCTTTTAACTTTGGACATATTACTATACATCCCCAAGTGCATGTAATGGAACAAGCACCTAACAGAGTTTTATTGGGGAGACCTTTTGATGTGATCACAGAATGTCAAATTGCAAACTCCACAGAGAGACATCAGTTTACTTTGAGATGGTGAAGAAGATCATTGGTCACTTCAGATATCAACAGACTACCAGTGGCAGTCTCCAAGCCCTGAATGAAGAGATCCAGGTTGGTCAAGAGATCTGTCTCAGTAAGAAACTGGGAGTCATTGGCCTCAAGTAAGCAGCAAATATCATAGAGGAGGTTCGTCAGCTGGAGTTGGTGCTACTTGATCAAGTAAGTAAGACTCTGTTGCATGAACTGGATTTGGACATGAGCAGCAGTAAGAATCTGGAGATAATGAGTGAAATCTATAGGAAACAAAAATAAAGAAAAATAAGAAAAATATTTAGCTGACATGAAACCACTTACTGGGGAAACTTCTAATAGTCATGTGATAGAGTTCTGCATCCTGGGTAAAGAGCATTATATTAGAAATAGCAAAAGTACACCTCCTGCAGCTCTCAGAGGCACACTCAGCACAGGATTGACCAGAGAGGTGATGAGTACATTCATGGCTTACATTGATGCACCAAAGGCACTTAATGCTCTGTTCAAGCTAAATAGAGAAGAAAAATCAATAAAAATAAGACAAATAAATAAAAGTAGACTACTTACCTTGCAGATATCAGGAAGGATGAACAGTTTCTTCAGGATGTCCAACACAACCAGTGAAGTAGTGCCTATGTAAGCATTAACCTCATAGATAGATTCAGCAGCTAAAAAGAATAGGCCATCAATTAGCTACAGATTTTAATAAGAAAAATAAAAAGAAGCTGAAACATACAGTTCACCCAGATAGTCAAGCCATGAATCTTGTAAGGAACCTTCTTGCAACTGTCTTTGGTTAATGGGGATATTTTGATCAGAACAGGAGGAGAAGTGGCCAACTCATCAGCAGAGTAATCTTCATTGAGCATCTTGGATGATGAGGCTTTTGAGGCCTTTGTAGGTTTTGCAGGTTGATTGTTAGGAGCCTTAATCTTGGAAGAAGCCAAAGCAGACCTCAAAACATGAGGCAGCTCAGGCACCTTGGCTGAAATAGGAGAACTCTTCAAAGTCTTTGACTTCTTTGAGAATTTACAAGACTTTGGTTTCTTCTTAGTAGGAGGCTTCATAGTGATCTCAATAACAGGCACAGGAGGAGTCACTTGAGGCTTGACAGGAGCAGCTGAGGTTTGAGCACATTTGGAGAGCAGCTCCTCTTTACTCTGCTCTGAGTCAGCTTAGACAGTAGTCTTCTTAGGAGGTGACTTCACACAAGAAGCTGGCTTAGAACAACCTGAAAAGAGGAACAAAAATGAGACAGTTAGCATTTAAGCTAGTTCAGGAAAAATAAAAGAAATAAAATATATAATATTTGTGAGGAGAAGAGGAGGCAGAAGCTTGACCTCAACTAGTCAGCATAAGAGTACTGTCCTGATCCAGAAATTGAGGAGCAGCTACCAAAATCAGGGATAGATGTCAGTGAAACAAGAGACAGTAAAGAAAAGAGGATGAGATCTATGAAAGACAGATATACTCAACACAGTCTTCTTTTTCTTCACAGGCTCTGGAGTCAAGGGCACTTCTGTACTTGAGAACAACTGTGAGTGGGACTCACTCAACTCTTCTGGAGTATCTGTCTCCTTAGCATGAGAATGAGAGCCTGTTAAAATAGAAAGTCAACATCACAGGCAAAAACAAAAAAAATAAAAAGAAGGAAAACTTACAGGCCATAGCTATGATAAAGAGCAGCTGTTGAGAAACACAAAGTAGGGAAACAAAGGTCAGGGACTTAAGTGAAACAGCTAATAAGTCTGCCCTTGAGTACCTGACCCCTACCAAATATTCTCAGATATCTAAAAAGTAGTGGCACCAAAGAAATATAAATTGAAGCTTAATTATGGCAGTAAGCTCAACATATGATTGGTAGAATCTGTCCCATAAGAACACTGAGATCTGACAAGGAAAAGTAGCTTCTTTGTCAGCTACCTATACCACATTAATAAGTCAAGAAAGCTAAAAAGTGATAGGATTAGGATGTGTGATTTACTAGAGATTCACAGAAGTATGCCACATATGGGAACTACAATCAAAAGTAAACTTTGTGCAAGGCTAACTATCAAAGACTATAGGCCATGAGACTTTGGTAGCTCTAAAAACATTAAGGAATTTCTAGAGCATATCTACCAAAAGGCTAAGGACAGCCAAAGTTGGGTAAGGAGGAGATATAATGCATAAATCAAGAATAAACATATATTTAGTTGATTTTTGCAAATATACACTTAGTATTAAATAAAGAACTAATACTGAGTCCCTAAGAAACTACTATGAGACTACTATAATGGTATAACTATAAAGCTACAATATGAGAGGCACTAGGTCAACCAGCATGGCAGACAAGACTGGTCACCTAGTATAGCTGCCCACTACCATATACCAAGCAGAGATTCAAACCCTTGATCTCACAACACCACCATATTAATAGTACTATTTTAGGAAGTTATAGGAGTTCCATGCTGAAGAGGCAGAAATGTAATTGGTGGTGTAGGGATAAAGGTATATTAATTAAATCACAAACTGTAGCTCATAATACAAGTTCATGGGGCAATAAATCAATAGAGAGGATATTCAAATAGAAAACACAGATAAAAAGGATTGGTGAAGTTATTAGAGGGTTGGGAATGACTCAGACAAGTCAGGAAAGCATTTGTAATAGAGAGCTCACAGCATGAGACACTAATTGACTTTACTTCAAGAATTGAGTTATGAAGCTACCACAACTGCTATAAGTGCCAAAAAACTCAAGTTAATGCAACAAGAATGTCCAAGGAGCTACACTCAATACTACAGATCACACTAAAATATCTCAGGTATACTAACTCCAACTGCATGATGTCTTCAAAGCTAATTGGTAGATGCAATACACAAGGGGCCAATCTTTATAATTGGGCTTGTAGTTCTCAACTTATTGAATCTGACATTTATACAATATATTTCTGGCTTATATTTCTCTACTACTGATGCTCTGACCAAAGAAACTTCAATATACTTTAAGTACATACTTTAGATGATTGTTTTATACACAATCATCAGAGTGCAGCTGTAGCAAGTGGGTTTCTTGCTAGACATATGTCCTAAGAGGTGGTTTATATATTCATGAGTGAGATAAAAACAAATACAAAGTTATGATGATATTACAATATGATGTATAACAAATGAAATATTAAATGAGTGTTATTTTTAGGAACTGTCCAATCAGAATATGACAGAAAAACAGGAGTGCATGCTCATGTGAAATAGTTCTGTATTTATTCTATAATTGGCTTGCTGCAAGAGCCAAATTTGATTCTAGTAGATCTGGTGAGTTATTTAGGAAACTCTACTAATTCTGAATTTATCAAGATATGCTTTGCAAAGCTCAGCAATCAAAAACAACACATTGTTCTGGGTCCATCAGATCATTCAATATCAGAGCATGTACACACATATATAGTAAAGAACTTTTCACAATCATATAGAGACCTAATTATTAGCCCAAGTTAGAGCTCCAGGACTCATGACTGGTCATAGGATTCATATCCTGACCACTGCTGCTAAGTCTCAATGCCATTCTATAGCTGCCACTACCTGTGATCATTTGTTCAAGATACACATTTAGTTTTATTGTATATGCATTCTCAAAACTGTTAACACTGTGCATGCCAACTTCTAAGAGATACACTTGCTTTGAAAAGTGCACATGCTGGTGTTATGTGGTCTGTATTACTTGGAGGAATTGTAGAATATTACTGTTACTCAGTGTACAGTGTTATCTTATACTGTAATTATCACCTTGCTTGGCAAGGTCATGTTTTCATGTCATAAAGGGTCTTGTTGAAGTTGGATTTACCCGAAATCTGCGAGTTCTGAATATAACATGGACAAGCAAAAGAAAGAGTGCTGAAGTTGTATTTGGCTGAAATCTGCAAGTTCTGAATATAACATGGATAAACAAAAGAGGGAGCATTGAGGTTGGATTTACCCAAAATCTGCCAGTTGTAAACATAACATGGACAAATAGAAGAGGGAGTGCTGAAGTTGGATTTGCCCGAAATCTGCAAGTTCTGAATATAACACAGATAAACAAAAGAGGGAGTGTTGAAGTCAGATTTACCTGAAATCTGCAAGTTGTAAACATAATATGGACAAATAGAAGAGGGAGTGCTGAAGTCAGATTTGCCTGAAATCTGTGAGTTCTGAATATAACACATATAAACAAAAGAGTGAGTGCTGAAGTTGGATTTACCCAAAATCTGTGAGTTCTGAATATAATACATATAAACAAAAGAGGGAGCATTAAAGTCAGATTTACCCAAAATTTGCAAGTTCTGAACATAACATGGTCAAATAAAAAAAAGAGTGCTGAAGTTAGATTTGCTCAAAATCTGTGAGTTCTGAATATAACACAGATATACAAAAGAGAGAGCATTGAGGTCAGATTTACCTGAAATCTGCGAGTTCTGAATATAATATATACAAACAAAAGAGGGAGTGTTGAAATTGGATTTACCTGAATCCTTGAGTCCCAATGTAACATGGACAAATAAGAGAAGGAGTGTTAAATTTGGATTTGCCCAAAATCTGCAAGTTCTGAATATAACATGAACAAACAATAGAGGGAGTGTTAAAGTCAGTTTAATCTGAAATTCACAAGTTTTAAGTATGACATATACAAATAAAAGAGAGTGTGTTGAAGTTGGGGTTACCCAAAAACTGTGAGTTGTAAACATATTGCTTTTTGACTAAGCTAACACAAACTAACCAGTGACTGATTCCAATATGTAGTGTATTGGTCTGAGCATGGGAAAATGAGTTGAAAGTCAGTTACCAAATCACTTATATACCCTTCTTATTGAACCTATTGTTTTTTCTCTTTTCCCCCATGCCTAGTCGAGTTATTTCTGTCTTGATATTGGGCATATGCAACTCACATACTTAGATTTAGGAAACAACAATACATCTCATATTCCTTCATTGTTGAGTGTGAGATCAATACAAATGAGCTAGGGCAGAAAGGAGGAGTTCACCTTATATCAGCAGGTTTATCTGGATGGCATAGTTTGCTTCCCAGACACTCACTACAAGCATGTGCCTACAGCAAAACAGATCCAAATCATAATACTTTTGCTTGTGTGGTGGGTGCTTGGAAACAGCTCAAGTGGCTGACACTTACTGTGGTCAATGGATGACAAATAAATCTATTTGGCTGTTGTGCTCCTCCCTCACCCACTAGCACAATCTCCTTAAGCAAAAAGTACCTCTGTTATTCTTTGTTTGTTCTCACTCATGGATGGCACAGGCTCCTAAAACCACCTGCTCACCATGATGGCATCTGACAAATGGACACAACTTTGCCTTCCAATTTAGGTCAAAGTTAAGTCAATATGGGAAATTGTTGCTTCAGCTCAATTACCAAATTACTTAAATGTTCATCATGCTGTGAATACTGCTTTCTTCTCCTTTCTGTTGTCTGATAGAATAGTGTTCTGTAGTTAGTCATAGAATCATTGTTCAATCTTCAATACTACATCCAAATCCAACACAGGCATACTTTCATATTTGTGGTATGTTGCAATTTCAGAGTAATATAGTATGTGTAGGGAGAGAAAGAGTGGAAAATTACACAGCTAATACAGTATACACAGGGCCACTGCTCCATGTGTATACCTTGCAAGCTGCATTCAAAGTAAATATCCAATTGGATAATGACTTTCACAAGAAGGTGAAGCTGTTAATCCAGATGGTACCCTCAAACCAGTGCACTGGATTATCTGGTATAACAATCTGGATGACATGATACCCTTACCATCTATACCCAAACCACAGGAGCCCAAGTTGTCAAGCATTTCTTCTCAGGTTATATCGAGGCTTTCAGCCTTTATTTGTTTCTGTAACTGATGTGGCCTCCTTCAGTCAGCTCATCATTTGAGGAAAAGGTGTAAGCTGAATACAGCAAATCAGTTTTTAGACCTCAAGGCACAAGTAAAGGATGAGGATGAAGAGGGTGAGGAGGATGAGGAAGATGGTATGCACAATCTAGTATCAAATTCTTGAAGCAGAATGGTTATGAGCTTTCAATAGATGGATTTATTGACAATGAGGAGATTTGGGAGGACCATACCAGTTCAATTGATTGACCAGCTTCCACTCCAATTCGAGATCTCTAGAACAATGTGGAGTCTGTGTTTATACAAGGCTTGTATGACAGATATGTGACTAGGAAAAGCACAATGGCATAAGAGGACAAGCAAACTTGCAAGGACAGTAGTCCAACAGAAGAAAAACATAAATGGCCTTTATGGGAGATATGCATACCAGTAGGTCCTTATTTGACATTTTTGTTACATTCTAACTTGAAGTACCTAGGTGGGCCAGGAGACTGTAATTGTTGAGAGGGTGCTCCAGTGAGGAAAAGAGGGGTTTTGTGCTTGGCACAATGCTTCTCAAGATGCCTTTTGTAGGCCTGTTGGGCTTCCTGGATGCATATTCATTGAGGTGGCAACTTGCAATGATGTAAAACATGTTTGCAGTGGGATTACCAGCACCAGGACAGGTCTCATTACATTTGTTCCTGAGAAAATAGCTGAAGTTTATTGAATTGATTACATCAAACACCTGAGAGCAAATACTTGGGTGCAAATTATGGACAGCACTTATAAAGGTGATCTAGGATATATGTTAGAAGTGCCAGAAGATGAGAGCCAATGAGTCAAGATGTTGGTACTTCCATATGTTTCCTACTGCTCAGATTACAAGAGGAAGAGTTACAAGCTCCCTGATCCTGCTCCTCTTGACATTAAATGATGTATCAACATCTTTGGGAAGGATGCCCTCAGTATCAGAAGGCTTCCTAATGTGGTTCAGTACCACTTCAAGGGGCAAGATTTTGACTCAAGTGGCTTCATGATAATGGAGCAATTTCCCAACAATGTCTTCATCCCTTCAGCTGTCCTCCCTCCTCTTGAACTACTCAAAGCATACCATCCATGCACCTTGATTTCCAAGTCAGTCATGAATTGTCACTTTGTGCAGGTTGCCCAAGCATCTTTAGGGCCTAGTGATCAAGTAAAATTCACAGATGGCAATTATCAAGGTGCTATTGGTGTCATTAGTACTCTTCTTCCGACATTGCTGGCTGAGGTGAAAATAACCATTACAGACAAGATTGTTCAAGTTCCTTTGATGTCACTTCAATGCTACTTCTGTATCAGTGACCAGGTGTGGGTCAAGTCTGGTTCTGAGAGTATTGGTGTATGAGGCTTTGTGATTTCAATCAACAACAAAGCATATGCAATAGGAATCCATGTTCAGCATCCTGAAGTATAGTGTTCTACTGAAAACTGTGCATTATTGGAGCTGACATATGTAAAAAAAGGTCTCTACTGTGGCAGTATCAATAAACTACATCGAGTTCAACATCTTTTTTTTTTTTTTTTTTAACTTATAAATTTATATACTGGTGCATGGTAGCAGTCCAGTCACAACAACTACAATAGTACACTACAATTACCCTATGGAGACCAAGAACCCCCCACAGCTTAGCTAAATATGGTAGCCTATACCTGAGATAAGCCCTCCCTACATCCAGAGATGGATAAAGTGCAGGTAAGCTCCCTCACCCCCACTCCTGCTACACATGGAGAGTGAGCGCTAAGGAACAGCTAGCACAGCCCCCATCAGCCACCAATGCCAGACCCCCCAAGACCCCAAAGAGCCCCAGGAAACCCAGTGACTGCCAAAGAGTGGCATTGAGTTTGACATTGACAATCACACCTTTACTTGCCTTCATGAAAAGCCATCAGATATTGCTGACATGCATGCTAAGCATCATGATGAATTCCTTGGGAACTGAGTCTTATTCAAAAGGGACCCACACAAGGGATTGGAAGGCATCATTCCAACTATCAACACAATGGGCCTTGCTCAAACTGAGGTACAAGCCTTGTTTGCATATCATACAACTCAACTTATAGATTGTCTGCTCACTGGCCTCTATTTTATCCTGTAAGTCCATGACTCTTCACTTTGATTGATGTTGAATAAAACACAAGCAAGGGAGACCCACAGTTATATGAGGTTACTGACTTACAAGACCTCAAGTTGGTCCCCACAAAACATGTTGTTTCCGATGTGAAACATGTTGTCTCTACTGTGAACCTTCCAAGCTTGAGAACACTGACACCAGAACCTTTGAGCAATGGCCCAAGCATGTTTCTAGTGCCTAATTTATTGGCACCATATGAGCAGGAGCATGAGCCCTCCCCAATTCACAATGTACTTCCCAGAATTCATAGGTCAAACCTCAAATTTGAAGAGATATTAAAATAAAGTTCTTCCAACAGCAGACACACATTGGATCCTTGAGATCAACAGAAGAATCCTTGATAATGCCAAGCACAAGAAGAGCAAGCAGATGTTTACTCTACTACTTAAGGTACTTGCATCCCAGCATTACAATGCAGGACCATGGACTGGAAAGATAGGCCAGTTTGTTGAGATCAACAAGAACATGGTCAAGCTGAAGTTTTTGAAGCCAGAGAAGGAGCCTAAGGAGAGTGAAAGTGGTGAAAAGGATAATAGCATTGGAGAAAATGATAATGATCTAAACATGAACAACAAAGAGAAGAAGAAAGGGAAGGGAAAGCAGCAAAAAGAAAAACAAAAGGGAGACGGAGAATCAAAGCCAAGGGAATACATAGAGGAATGGTTCCCTTACACATATTTGGACTGGGTTGCCTCCTCTGAAAAGGGACAATATGTCTATGTTGCCCAATGTGGACCAGAATTTGGTGCATTTCACCATGTTATTAATGTTACAGAGAATACTTCTCTGGGTGCATGGTGGGGCGGCCATAAGTTCCAGGTGCTCAAAAAGCTTCCAACAGCTTGGCTGGCAGCTCTATGTGTAGAGACTCCAAAATGATCATGAAATCATTGTACCCACATTACTACCACATTGAGGACATGTATTTCTTTTTACGTGCAAGCAGTTTTTGGACTGGAAGTCTCTTGTTGCTTCCCTTCATTATTTCACATTTTTGGCATTGTTCTAGCATTTTAAACAGAATTTTAGACAATAAGACTGCATTTTTTTGGAGTAATGCATCGTTGCATTGCAGGTCAGTTTGTTGTTCAACAATATCAGTAGTTTTTGCTGGAACTATTGTTTATTGTGTGTCCATGAGCATTCTACATTCTACCAAATTAAGGTGCATGATTGTTGAAGAACCAACAATGTGTTGAGTGACCTAGGAGCATCAAAACATAAGTAACCTGATGAAGAAGAAGTCCCTAAATGCCTGTTCTGTCATGTATATGAGCTTACAAATAATCACTTTGGAGTCTGTGTGCTGTGAAAAGGTAAGTGAGAGCAGAGGAGTGAAGAGTGGGAAACTCCCTTAAAACAGAAAGAGTGAGCATGGTCACATCCAACAACTGCTGGGTTTTGTAAACATTGGATAAGGGGCCAGAAATCAAAACAAGTGAAAACTTGATGAGGTTTGCAAGGGAGATGTGTAGTAAAAGATAAAACAGTAGAAATTTGGAATCAACATTTAGAGGCTATGGACGATGTTTGAATGATAGCAGAGAGCATAGTATTCACCAAGCCACTAGTACACAATGTAAAAAGCTTCTATATGATTCAAAAATATAAATTTTGAATGATAGGTGCTTGGGTTCACTAAAGTATCAGGAGCTTTGAGGAGATTGAACTGCAAATTGATGAATGAGAGATAGTGAATGGATGCCATTTTACATGTGCAACCATATGTCTACCTCCACTGAAGGCTTCACAAAGGACTAGCATGTGCTAATATTCTAGGTCAAGTGCTACTACTGACAACTGGCCATTGAGTTCTGTAATAATTTGAAGTAAGAGCTCGACCTGCTGATTATGACTAAGCAAGATTTCAGAGAGATGGATGTCGAACAAGTTGTAGATAACAAGTGTCTCAGAGAAATCACACTGGTATAGAGAGAAAACAGATGCTTGATTCAAGTCACCATGAGTAGAGCACCTGGTGGGGATGTGTTAGATGTGATTTCTCATGTTGTGATGCAATCATCAGAGGAGTATGTTACATGCTTTTGCATCCTTTTTCTCCCCTCTGTCCATATTTTATTCCTCCCTCTCCATTCCTCTTCTGTTTTGTTTCCATGTATGAATTCTATGCTTCAATTGGCAGATATCTAAAATTAGGGCAAAACTATTGTGATGTCACATACAGATTAACTATCATATGTGACTGCATTTTGAAGTAAAACCTTCATTCTGGTCTGAATACTGTACTGCAATACCTACATGAAATAAAGGCTAGTTACTAGATCAATTACAATTATGTTTGACCCAAACTGGAGATGCACATCCTGAATTTGAGTGGAGTTTTTCAAGTTTCTTGATTGCCTTTGCAATAGGATGCTTTTGAGAAACACCCTTGACATGCTCTATCTTCTGTCACCCACACAACTTGATGCTGGCACAATCCAATTTTTCTTGTGTTTAAGTAGCTGTCACACAAACATAGAAGCTATAGAATCCAATTATTGTCTTGTTTGTCACATACAAAACATCAAGCTCAACTCAGGAGACATCCTGATCAAATTACTGTTAGCAGGGTTATAAGTGCTAGTGAGGCAATTACCTGAAACACAATAGGCCAGTCTTTACCCCAGAGTGCAACAATTGGGGTGTATACCCTGTAGACTATGTTGGTGTTTCTGCTTGCTTTGAAAGAAATCATATATACAGGAATCTTCTTGCGCTTGCAGGTTTCTCTAACCATATTGGGTATAAGGCCTGGATTTTGGCCTTGTCAATACCCAGAGTGGTGATGTGGAAGAACTAAGGATACTTGTCAATCCACTGTCCTTCACTAAAAATGGCAACAAGAGTCACTTACCTTGTCCAATGTCACTTTCAGTGACAGTCACCAGAGGATTACCAAGTCCCTGTTCATGTAACTTGTTCAAATAGTCCTGTGTAGCCAAAAAACTTGATCAATAATGCACTGAAACTTCTTTGATAAATTGTTTATGAGCATCATCATTCCAGTAAAAGGGTTTTTCACTGGAGGTCGAGGACAGCTCACTACCTGGGTGAGCAACAAGGGCAAGTCACCATTGCTGATATGAAATGACTGATATACAGAATTCATCCCAGAGTTTGTTATTGAGGCAGATATACCATGTTGGCAATAAAGAATAGAAGCACTCATTGGCAAGCATATCACTACTTTCCTGGGAGCTGTACCCATTGAACACAGTCTGAGTTTGCTTGATGACTAGCCAAATCAGCCCCATATTTTGACATAATATTTGCTGGTGTCACCAGCAGATAAAGTTCTTTATGAAATACTCTGGCTCAAGAATGAGCAATGGGCCATGTGTTTTGCTCCAAAGCACTGGCCATAGCTATGAAAGATATCAGTATCACAATAGTGATTGTTGTGTAAGTCATACTGATCTATAAGGATTGAAGGCTCCAGCAACAATCATATCCTGAAGAGCTGCAATGTGAAATGTTATCATGCCATTATAGTCACAAAAGATGAGCATCCAGTCCCAACAAATGAATGCTGCTTGGATTGATACTAGGTCTGATGTACCTGGAACACCAGCCCAATCATTTTCAGATATACAGTATGCTTGACTTTTCTTGCCCCATTGTACAGGTGGCTGGGATGTGATCCTGTGGTACATGGCAGTTAGAATCCAAAAACAATGTCCCTTGAGGCCAAAGCAAACCTGAATCAAGTACTGAACAAAGATGATCAACATTCTGGAGCATCACGGGAAATGTTACTTATCTGGTCAATGCCCAGCACAAGTTCTTTCCCTCACAAAATGACATAGAGCTTTTTCCTGATATTTAAACCATTGACAATGTTGACAGCCTGTTTATTGTTTAGAGTCAGGCCATATCTGTTCTATAAGTAAAAAAAATAAAAATTAAACAATGTTTGCTTTGGATGAGGAAAGGAGATCTACACACAAGGATTGTGTTCTCCTTTTCAATAAGTTGACCCTTAAGATATGCTCCAAGAACACTATGTTTGGCACTTGTTTGGCATAAGTGGCACTGCTTCAAGGGCTGTCCTTTTTTGTTTCACTTGCAGTCATGTGCTTGTGGGAGGGGCTGAAAGGTATGGTGGTTTGGAGAGCAGACATGAAGAGACACAGTTTGTCTTTCTCCTCTGGGTTGAGCACAACACAAAGGGTGGAATCTCCAAAAGCCTGCTATGCAATACCATCAAAACTCTGGTATCTATAAATAGAATGTCACAATGCACCTTCTGCACCTTCACCAGCCTTGACTTCTTTATTTAAAAAACCCAGCACAAGCAATTTGGGCATGTAATAGATAGAAAGCAGAATGCCATGTCTAAGTGATGAGTGGTGAGTGAAAACAAGGCAGACATGCTCGACAAGAGGCTTCCCAGTCATGTGAAATAAAAGCTATGCAAAACTTCAACAAAACTTGTTATAGACTCATGATACATCTCTGTAAAGCAATATATTAAGTTTGAGAGAGCAATT
The DNA here is from genome assembly GCA_001563735.1 of Leucoagaricus sp. SymC.cos. NCBI lineage: Eukaryota > Fungi > Basidiomycota > Agaricomycetes > Agaricales > Agaricaceae > Leucoagaricus > Leucoagaricus sp. SymC.cos. The sequence continues at coordinate 62,110 of KQ962488.1, forward strand.
TGTGATCTGAGGTACAATGGCATAAAAGTAATGTAAATTCAGTAGCAGTTACGCATTTTGACCACCAGCCATGGTTGTATTGTTGAAAACCTTTTCTATGACTTCCACTTCATCTCACTTCATATCTCCACCAGCTCCCCCAGCACCAGAACCACTACTGGTGGTTGAACTATACCTGAGCATCTCAATAAGCAAACACCTTTCGAACTTAAAAGATGCCTTGATTGACTGACATCTGGTCATGCTCTGCTTGATGTTTTGCTTGATGTTAGCAAATCGAGTGGTCTATTCTTGGAAAAGTGTGGAGGTACAATGGACCTATGACATGGTGGCTGTGAATCACATTGCTCACAGTATAATTCTGCCTGCCCACCTGATTTCTGCTGTGGTCCAGATGGCTTTGTGCTTTTTTCAAATATATTCATTAGAAATATTGTTCACTATGCTGAAAACATCATGCAGAAACTTACCCAATGTCAAGTGGAACTACTGAGCCTGAGTGTCCAGCACTGTATGATGTCAGATGTGGTGGCATTAAGTCAGCGCTCATCAATAGGTGAGTTGCAAGTATTGCTGCCATCATTACATGAGTGGCTGTCAAGACTCCTGCATTGGAGCATGGGGGTGTATTTCCTGATACATTAGACAAGCTTACTCTATCCTTGAAACATGCTGTGGATAACATGCAGTTGTGGTAGATGACAAAAATGAGAGAAAAGACTCAGTATACTACTAGAGAAGTATGAGGGATGAATTAAAGGGTCAGATTTGAGGAGAGAGATGGGACATACTTGCAAGAGTATGAAGCTGGGTTGAATCAGTGAGCAGTAAGGTACAGAATCAAGTGATGGGTAGGTTCTGCAAATGAATCAACTCCATCAGTGAATCTCACTTATCAGACCTGGATGGTATCTACATTGGTGGATGCATGTTCAAGGATAAATCACCCTGTATTAAAGATGCAGGACTGTAAAACCATAGTGGACAGAATTTAAGTGACTATCATGAGGGGTGAATGATGAGGGGTGAATGGCAAAGTTGGAGGGGATGATGAGATGGAGCAGAGGAATATGGATGTTGATAGTGGAAGCTTGGTTTTGCAGTATCAGGTGTTGTGTTCAGTACCTAGTCCACCCAAAGCCAATATAGAAGGTGAGAAGGTTATGAGGACTCATCAAGAGGACACATTAAGTAGAAGGGGATGCTAGGGTGGGGGAGTTTGGAGATGAGATAGGCCATATGCACCTCCTCATCCAAGGAGGACAGTAGCAATGCTTGTTTCTGGTCAGCAGGTGTCTACCTGATTGTCTACAAATTGTATTCAATCAATGTGATCAATAATATTGAACAAAGCTTCAAAAGTGTGAATAGACATACCATAAACATCGCTTCTTGATCCAGTACTCCCACCATCTTGGTTGGTAAACAAGTGCAAACACCACTGTCATCATCATATATTGCTAGCACAGTCCCATCTACCTGTTTGATTGTTGGATCTCTAGTATCTCACAAGCATGGCCAACCCCCTGCCCCTGTGGCCTGGTCTCCATAGCAATCAGTCACTTGAGCACCTTCATGCACTTTCATCTTCTGGTCATGCCCCTCCTCTGACTCCCTCCTCCTTCTCTGGGCTTCCCCAGAGAGTGAGTGATATAGACATTCTTCTTGACCCTGGCCATACACCTAGGACAGCCACCAGGACTGACCATGCCACTTGCTGCCAAAGTAGGTGCCATAGCCCCCTTTCTTCCCAGGCCTCCTCCTAGGCCCCCTCTCCTGAGGGTCCTTCCCTCACCCCCTCTATATTTTAAGACCTCTTCCAGGAGGGCTCTTCCTGACAGGCTGCAATCCTGCACTCCAGTGCCCCTTTGGGGTCATATCCTCTTGCCCTGGATGATGAGTCAGTGGACTCACAGGTGAATTTTGAAGTAGTGTGGGTATCTCTCGACCATGCCCTCAACCTTTTGAGGTGTGCAACTGAGCATGGCATTTCTCTCCCTCCTGGGTTTGGCTTGCTAATTACTGGGCTTGCTGAGCTTGCTTCTATTGACCCATGAGGCAGCTTGCTGGCTGACCCTATGGACACTGCACAGGCCACTGTGTATAACATGGTTGCCTATTGGTTTGCTCCTCCTGCATCATTGGAGGATGTTCCTATGCATAGGCCCACTGCCTCTCCTGTGGAGATTGTCTCTCCTGAGGTTGTGCAGATGGATGTCACCCCCCCTCCCCCCAGTGTTCCTGACCATCCACCTGAGAATGCACCAGTTGGAGAGCCTTTGGGGACTGTTCCTATCTCATCTCCTCTTAAGCCTCAGGGCTTGAGAAAGGCTAAGGTAAAGAAAGTGGCTGAGAAGCAGGTCCTGTCTAAGGGTCCCCTGCCTCCCATTCCCTCTGCCTCCAAGCCAGGTGCTCCATCATTTGCAGCTGCTGCCTGGGCTGCCCCTGCCCCTGTCACAAGTTCTTCTAGTTCTGTGGAAACACTCTTCTGGTTCTGTAAAAAACCTGGTCTAGATGGCCAGGTCCTTTCCTAACCTTGCTCCTTCTACTATTGTGGCACTTGTATAAGCTGACATGGCTGTGACCTCTGCTGCTCCCACTCCAGCAGCTGTAGTGGGTGCCAAATGCCCTATCACACCCTCTGCCCCTACTCCTCCTGCCAAAAAGCCCAAGGCCACCACCAAGGGCCCTAGCAGAAAACAGGTTCTCTTTGTCTTGGACAATCCAAATACCAGGCCTAATCTTGAACAGATACCCCATCTGCTCAACCATTACCTTGCTGACAACAAGGTCTCTGGGCTCTGTATGGAGTCTGTTTATGTGGCATATAGTGGGTGGTCTATTCAGGTCACCAATGTTCCCTCTCTTGAGCAGCTCAACATCATTCGTGAATGGTTGGGCAAGCACTTCTCATCTGTCAGTTCAGAGGCATACCTTTCTATGTCAAAGAGCTTCCTCAAGCTCATCGATGTTCCTTTTATTTGCCAAGATGGTTCTAGGACCACAGTGCAGCAGGTCAAGGTAGTGATGAGGGACTTCAACCTCTGCAGCCACTTTATCCTTGTGGGCAGCCCTCAGGTTGTCCACAATTCCAAGTCATCAGATACTGTGACAGTATATTTCAAAGTCTGGGACTCCCAGAGGGACACTCATGCTGCTAACCTTGTGGGGTGCTTGCTTCAGTTTGGGCATTGGACTGCCAGGATTATGGAGGCCAATGCAAACCCCAGGTCTTTCCTCTATCAGCATTGCTGGCAGTGGGGACACTCTTCTCAAACCTGCAAACAGAAGATGCCTCAGTGCCCTCTGTGTGTAGAACCTCACTACCATGATGGACATTATACATTCACTGATTGTTGCAAGAAGAACCAACATCAAGGTATCCTGCCTACTCCTGCTGGCCAGCCATGCCTGCACCCCCCTTATTACTTGAATTGTCATCAGGCACATACTGCTGACTTGTGGCAGTGTCCATTCTGGTGACACCAGTTTGATAAAGACTAGATTCGCCTTAAGTATCAGGAGGTACATTGTTGTTCTGACATTTGTCATTCCACTTTGTCTCAATGCTTGTCATCTCATATCTAGGGACCCTGATAGATCATCTGGAGGTGTTGTGGGAGATGTTCATATTTTTTCACAGAATGTCAATAGGAACTATGCATATGTAGACTATGTACTTGAGGCTCTCAAGGACACTTATGATATATTGTTTTTCTAGGAACTGCCATGGAGGACTATTAGACAAATGGTGTCAATGACCTCTGAGGAGGGCAATGACATTGTGGGCACTCCTAAGCACCCTGACTGGCTTTATATGGTAAGGCTGCCTGCTCCTGGGCAGAATCCCTGCATCATGGCTTATATCCATTGGCACTTAGCATTGTTGTGTCCCTCCTTGCAGTGGGACATTATTGATCATTGCAATCTCCTTGTCCTCTCTCTGTTCATGTGGCAGGGGACAGTGAATCTCCTTAATGTCTATTCCAACAATGCCCATGTGGCAATCAACTTCTTGGCTTGGGAGGTTGATATGCTGCCTACTTTCATTTACATAGGTGGTGATTTTAATTGTCACTCCAAGGTGTGGGATCCTGCCTGCATGTCACACCCACTTGTTGCTCAGCACCTTCTAGAGGTGGCTTCTGACTTAGGGCTTAAATGGGCCTGTTCTTCCAATCCTGGGCTGATGCACATTCTGCACAACCCTGATCTTGCAGGCTCTGTGATCGATCTTGTTTTCACAACATTGTCTATATCTGCATCTGATCTGCCTAGATTGGATTTCGATTGATGTGGACCATCAGATCATGTCCCTATCTCCACTTTGCTTCCCATCTCTGAGACTGAGATTTAGGTTTCTTGCATGGTAATCCCAAGAGAGTTCCCAGAGGAATCTGGGTTCTTGATCAATCTTGCCTTGGGTTTGAGGTCCCTCAATGTAGGGGACCTGTCCTCTTCTAATCAGATCAAGGCTGCTGCATCAGTGGTGGCTAAGGTCTTTTCCTCCATGTGGAATTCCCATGCTAAGGAGATTATTGTTATGGGGCAGTCTAGGTCATGGTGGGATGATGACTGTTCCTTGGCTATCATCTGGTACCGGGAGTCATGAGACCCTGCTGCCTGGAAGGCTTTTCACAGGACTGCATGTCAGGCTAAACAGTGCTTCTTTGATGCTCATATCCAAGAGGTCACCACTGAGAACCAGAGGCCATGGGATCTTATGGCCTGGGTTAAGCCCAGACAGCTCCCACCATGTGAGGCTATATCGCATCAGAGGGAGTCTTGTCATGATATTGATGCCCTGTGGAGGGTGCTAGATCAGATGTATAATGCCACCTTGGGACAGTCTTGTGACATCACAGTGTTGGAGGAACTGTCCCTGCTGGCTGAGTGGGATTGGGTCCCTTTTTCAGCATTGGAGGTGAAGGAGGCACTGGTTGTGTGCTCTTCATGTTCTTTGCCCAGTCTGGACCACATAATGTGGGTCTATCTAAAGGAGCTGTTTTCTGATGCTGATGTCATCAGAAAGTTCCTGTCATTGGCTAATGCCTGCCTCAAGGTCAGGTATTGGCCTTCTCATTTTAAGGAGTCAGTTTTGGTGATTATTCCTAAGCCCAGTAAACCCTCCTATTCAACCCCCAAGTCTTTTAGGCTGATTGTTCTGCTTAACATGCTTGGGAAGTTGATTGAGAAGACACTCTCAGCGTATCTTCAGTTTTACAGCACCAAGTTTGGCATTTTTCATTCAAATCAGCTTGGCAGAATTCAGCAGAGGTTGACCAAGGATGCTGGTTTATTCCTTACTCACTTGGTCAAGGCTGGGTGGGCTAGGGGTCTCAAGACAAGTGTTGTCACCTTTGACATTGCTCAGTTCTTTCCTTCTTTGAACCGTGATATGCTCATGGTGATTCTTACTCAGCAGGGCTTTCCAGCAAATGTGTGCTGGTTCTTTGCCTCTTATCTAGTTGGGAGGAAGACCAAGTATCTTTAGAATTCCTTCTCTTTGGACTACTACAATGTGGATGTGGGGGTCGAGCAAGGGTTGGCCCTGTCCTCTGTCCTCTCAGCTATCTATCTTGCACTGGTGCTCAAGATTTTTGACCTGTGGGCATTGCACTTGGAGTGTGATGTTCTCTCTTATGTGGACAATGGTACTCTTATTGCCCAGGCCAAGGAGTTGGCCAACAACCTTGTGCAGCTTCATGGCATATACAGTTTCATGTTTGATCTTTTTCTGGCATTCAGGCTTGTCCTTGAGCATGACAAGTCCGAACTCTATCATTTTTTGTGCCATAAGGGGGATGATAATCCTCCTATCAACCTGGGCTATGCCCCATATACTGGAGATACTCCTCTCTGGCCCAAGCTGTTTTAGCAGTATTTGGGTTTCTTCTTTGACCAACAGCTTATCTTTAGGGAGCAAATTTATTACTATTCTACCAAGGCTATCTCCATGGTGCATGCCATGGGGATGCTGGACAACTTGCTTAGGGGTCTCTCCCTGAAGCAGAAGTGTTTGCTTTACAGGTCATGTGTGGTCCCTATTGCCATGTATGGCTTTCATCTCTGGTGTTATGAGCTTCATCCTCACAAGGCTCATCTCGCCTCTCTTAATAAAATGCAGCATCATGCAGCTGTGTGGATTACAGGTGCATTTTGCACCTTGCCTATGGGAGAGGTTGAGGCTTTGGTGGGTCTCATCCCTGTCCATTTACATCTTTGGAAGTTGCAGTTCTGGGCTGCCTACTGGGTCCTCACTCTCTCTCCTATGCACTCTACCAAGCAGTTGCTTGGTACTAGGCAATTCCCTGAGACTGATCCCCATTGGTACCACTTTACCAGGCTTAGCTGCTCTGTAGAGAAGGTCAGGTCAGCAGTTGTTGATACTCTCCAGTATCATTCTGTTCCTGTCACCTTGGAGATGTTTGAGCCTGATGCCTCAGATGCTCACCCAGGTAGGCATCTTTTGGATCACTTTGGCAATTGCATATGGATTGTTGAGTTTGACTCAAAGAAGGAGGACATCAACATTCTGCATGTTCTGAATGTAGAGCTCGACAGGGCTACCACATGTGATGACTGCATTGTGGCAGCCACTGATGCATTGGTGGGCCATGACAAGGCATTCCAGGCAGTTTTGGCTGCTTGGGTTTGGGCAGGCAGAGTGCCAGTTTGGCAGTCCTGTCAGGCCACTGGCAGAGTGATGGCTCCTGATGCAGAGCTTCATGCTATTCAGATAGGTGTCTTTTCTGCATGTGTGCAGATAGGTGCCCATCATGTTGTCTTGTTCACTGACCACCCTGCTTCAGCTAGATGTACAGTGGACCCATCTGTTGGCAGTGGGCAGGCTTAGGCCTTGCTAGTTTGCTGCCATTTGCAGAAGTGGCTGGGGGAGGATCCCTCTTGCACCTTCACATTTATACAGGTTCACTCCTCTTTGGAGTGGCCCTTGCATTATGCAGTCCATTGCTTTGTGATGGACCTGACTTTCAAGGTGCCTGTGGGGGATTTGCCCTTCATGACCCTTAATTATATTTGCATGGCTGAGGCTCAAGCTTGTCATGATGAGTGGACTAGGTGGTTCACTTCATTGAGCTCCTCTGGAAGAGATTTCATGCACCTTACTGATGTCAGGGGTAAGTGTTTGATGCCTACATATCTCTTTGGGGGAACATGGCTTAAGTATCTGCATGATTCACCTACCTGTGCCAGGGTGTGTTGGGTGGTCTTGAAGCATGCACCTATTGGGGAGTTTAGACATCAGTTTAAGCTTTCTGATGATTACTCTTGTCCTTGCAGGGCTGCTCATGTGCAGACTTGTGAGCATATTTTGACCAAGTGCACAGACTTTGGTCCCCCTCAGCACTTCCCAAAGCTTTGGGAGGAGCTGTTGGAGTTTTGCAAAGAGAACCCGAGGGTGTTCTCCTTTGCACACCTCCCTGGAGGATAAGAATAGTGTGGCCACTCTTTGGCAGTCGCTGGGTTTCCTGGGGCTCTTTGGGATCTTGGGGGATCTGGCATTGGTGGCTGATGGGGGCTGTGCTAGCTGTTCCTTAGTGCTCACTCTCTGCATGTAGCAGGAGTGGAGGCAAGGGAGCTTACCTGTGCTTTGTCCATCTCTGGGTGTAGAGAGGGCTTATCTTGGGTGTAGGCTGATATATTTAGCTGAGCTATGGGGGTTCTTGGTCTCCATGGGGTAATTGTAGCATACTATTGTAGTCATTGTGACTGGACTGCTACTGCACACCAGTATATAAATTTATGAGTTTAAAAAAAAAAAAAAAGACATACTATAAACTTCTTTTTGGGCTTTTAATCAGTATCACCCTTTAGCCCAATCCAACCAGCCTCTGACAATGTGTGGCCATGTGTAAGTTGTCTGCTTGAGATGGTTAGTAATAGAATTTGGGATTTTCAGTACAAGTCTAACCCATAGTCACATCATGTTACAACTCATATGTTTCTGGACAAACCTGACTAATACTGACTGTTTCCACATTATTCCATTTCTATTCCTACTGCTTTATATCTTATCATTTCCTTGTGTATTATTTGTTTCCAAATATTCCCACACACTTCCGCCTATCTCCTTTTCAATTCCATTCCCCTTTCATCCCTGCCAATTATTAGTTCTTATTCCTTTCTATATCCTTCTGCTCAATACCGATGGTTTCTGTTCTGCCTTCATGTTTCCTTTTATATTATGCCTGCCTTTTATGATTTCATTCATACTTCATATGTCACTGCCCATTTCCCTTTCTATGCCTGCTCTTCATACTATG
>KQ962488.1:82381-93345 GCA_001563735.1 Leucoagaricus sp. SymC.cos
TCAGCTGAACATGGCAGCCTACACCGAAGATGTGCCCTCCCTACACCCAGGGGTGGACAAAGAGCAGGTAGAGTCCATTGCCCTCCCTCCCACACAATGCGAGGAGTGAGCGCTAAGGAGCAACTAGCACAGCCCCCATCAGCCGCCAATGCCAGACCCCCCAAGGACCCTAAACGGGCCTCCAGGAAACCCAGCGACCGCCGAAGAGTGGCTGCACTGTTCTTATCCTCCAGGGAGGTGCGCAAAGGAGAACACCCTAGGGTTCTCTTTGCAAAACTCAAGCAACTCCTCCCAAAGCTTGGGGAAGTGCCAAGGGGGACCAAAGTCATTGCACTCGGTCAATATATGCTTACGAGTCTGCAAACAAGCAGACCTGCAAGGACAGGAATGATCCTCAGAGAGCTTAAACTGGCATCTAAACTCCCCAATAGGCGCATGCTTCAAAACTGCCTAGCAGACCCTTGCACAGGTTGGAGAGTCATGCAAATGCCTAAGCCACGTACCCCTGGAGAGGTAAGTGGGCGTCAATCGCTTGCCCCTGACATCAGTCAGGTGCAAAAAATCTCTCCCAGAGGAGCTTGACGAAGTGAACTGCCTAGTCCACTTGTCGCAACAGGCCTGAGCCTCAGCCATACGAATGTAATTAAGGGTGGTGAAGGGAGAATCCCCCACAAGCACCCTGAAAGAAGGATCCGTTGCAAAGGGATGGACTGCATGATGCAAAGGCCACTCCAAAGAAGAGCGAACCTGTATAAATGCAAAAGTGCGAGAGGGATCCTCCCCCAGCCACTTCTGCAAACAATGACACACAAGCAGAGCCTGGGCCTGCCTGCTGCCAACAGAAGGGTCCACCGCCCGCCTAGCCAAAGCTGGGTGATCTGTGAACAAAACAACATGGCAGGCACCCTCCTGCATGCATGCAGTGAAGACCCCCATCCAGATGGCGTGAAGCTCCACATCAGGAGCAGTCACCCTGCCAGCAGCCTGGTGGGACTGCCGAACTGGCACCCCACCTGCCCAGACCCAAGCAGCAGATACTGCCTGGAAAGCCCTGTCATGACCCACAGATGCATCTGTGGCCACCACAATGCAGTCATTCAACGCAACGGCTTTATCAAGCTCCACGTTCAAAACCCGCAGGATGTTGACATCTTCCTCCTTAGAGTCAAACTCAACAACCCGAATATGATCGCCAAAGTGATCCAGAAGCCGTCTACCAGGGTGAGCATCTGAGGCATCAGGCTCGAACGTCTCCAAGGTGACTGGAAGAGAATGGTATTGAAGGGTATCCACAACAGCTGACCAGACCTTCTCAACAGAGTGGCCCAGCTGGGTAAAGTGATACTGATGGGGGTCAGTGCCAGGAAATTGCCTTGTACCAAGCAGCTGCTTAGTAGAGTGCGTAGGTGACAAAGTAAGGACCCAGTACGCCGCCCGGGACCTCAACTTCCTAAGATGCAAATGGATGGGGATGAGGCCTGCCAATGCCTCAATGCCCCCCGAAGGGGAGGTGCGAAAAGCACCTGTGATCCAGATCACAGCCCGATGCTGCATCTTGTTAAGAGAGGTGAGATGAGCCTTATGAAGATGCAGCTCATGACACCAAAGACAAAAACCGTATGTGGCAATAGGCACCACACACAACCTGTAAAGCAGCCACTTCTGCTTAGGGGACAATCCCCAGAGTGAGTTCCCAAGCATCCCCATGGCACGAACCGTGGAAATAGCCTTAGTAGAATAATACTGGACATGCTCCTGAAAAGTGAGCTGCCTGTTGAAGTAGAAGCCCAAATACCGCCAAAACGGCTTGGGACGGAGAGGAGTGTCTCCAGTGTATGGGGCATAGCCCAGGTTGATAGGTGGATTATCATCCCCCTTACAGCGCAAAAAATGAAAGAGCTCAGACTTGTCATGCTCGAGGACAAGCCCAAATGCCACAAACAGATCAAACATAAACCTGTAAGCACCATGAAGGCACACCAGATTGTCAGCCAGCTCCCTGGCCTGGGCAATGAGAGTACCATCGTCCACATAAGAGAGGACATTGCACTCCAAGTGTGACGCCCTGAGGTCAAATATCTTGAGCACAGGTGCAAGATAAATAGCAGAGAGGACAGGAGAGAGGGCTGACCCCTGCCCGACCCCCACATCTGCATTGTAAGAACTGGAGGAGAAGGAATTCCAAAGGTACTTGGTCTTCTGCCCCACAAGATAAGAAGCAAAGAACTGGCGCAAGTTCACCGGAAAACCCTGCCTTGCTAAAATAGCCATGAGCATATCATGGTTCAATGACAGAAAGAACTGAGCGATGTCAAAGGTGACAACACTTGTCTTGAGTCCCCTAGCCCACCCGGCCTTAACCAAGTGAGTAAGGAATAAACCAGCATCCTCAGTCGACTGTTGCCGAATACTGCCTAGCTGATTAGAGTGAAAGATGCCATACTTGACACCGTCAAACTGGAGACGCCTGGACAGCATCTTCTCAATAAGCTTCCCAAGTGTATTAAGCAGAACGATCGGCCTAAATGACTTGGGTGTAGAGTAGGAGGGTTTACCAGGCTTAGGGATAATTACCGAAACTGACTCCTTAAAATGGGAAGGCCAATACCCAACCATGAGGCAGGCATCAGCCAGCACAAGGACTTTCCCAATAATGATATCGTCAGAGAGAAGCTCCTTCAAGTGGACCCATGTAACATGGTCCAGACCAGGCGAGGAATGTGAAGAGCACGCAGAAAGCACCTCCCTCATTTCCAACACGGAAAAAGGGACCCAGTCCTGCTCCACAAGTGGGGACAGCTCCTCCAACACTGTGATGTCACAGGGCCGCCCAGAGGCTGCATTGTACATCTGATCAAGTGCCCTCCACAGAGCATCAATATCGTGACATGACTCCCCCCAATGCAAGATAGCCTCGCATGGCAGGAGCTGTCGGGGTTTCACCCAAGCCATAAGGTCCCACAGCCGCTGGTTCTCAATAGCAATCTCCTTGATGCGAGCATCGAAGAAATGCTGCTTAGCAAGACGAGAGGTCTTGCAAAATGCCTTCCAATCACCAGGGGCACGAGACTCCCGATACTTGGCAATAGCAGCAGAACATTCATCAGTCCACCAAGACCTAGAGTGCCCTGTAACAGTGATCTCCTTCGCATGGGCATTCCACATGGAGGAGAAGACCTCAGCCACTGCTAACGCAGCTGCCTTGATCCTATCAGACATAGACAGGTCCCCGACATCCAGAGACCTAAGACCAGTGGCAAGATCGATCAAGAACCCAGATTCCTCTGGGAACTCTCTCGGGATCACCATGCGAGTAACCCTGATGTCAATCTCAGACAATGGAACCAAGGTGGAGATCGGAACATGATCTGATGGCCCACGTCGATCAAGATCCAATTGGGGAAGATCAGAAACAGATACAGATGGCGCCATGAAAACAAGATCAATCACAGAACCAGCAAGATCAGGGTTGTGAGGAATATGAGTCAACCCTAGATTAGAAGGCCGGGCCCACTTGAGCCCAACATCAGAAGCCAGCTCCAGAAGGCGCTGAGCAACAAGAGGGTGCGATGTGCAGGACGAATCCCACACCTCTGAGTGACAGTTAAAGTCACTGCCCATGTAAATGAAGGCAGGCAGCTGATCAACATCCCGAGAGAGGAGGTTGATTGCTGTATGAGCATCGTCTGAGTAGATGTTAAGAAGGTTCACCGTCCCACGTGGTGTGAATAACAACAGGACAAAGAGATCACGATGATCAATGATATCCCTCCACATGGAGGGGCGAAGCACAGCCAAGCACCAGTGGACATATGCCATGACATGCGGGTTCTGCCCATTGGTAGGTGGTCTTACCATATAGAGCCAGTCGGGGTGCTTAGGAGCACCCATGACATCGTCGCCCCCCTCAGAGGTCATCGACACCATCTGTCTTATAGTTCTCCAGGGCGGTTCTTGGAAAAACGAAACATCAAAAGTGTCCTTGAGATTCTCAAGTACATAATCAACATGTGCATAGTTTTTATTTACATTCTGCAAGAAAATACGAACATCCCAAATCACACCTCCAGCAGACCTAATGGGGTCCCTAGACATGAGAAAATGAGCGTTGAGACAATGTTGAAAGATGAGCATCAGAGTGATGATGTACCTCCTGATACTTATGACAGATCCAGTCCTTGTCAAACCAGTGGCACCAGAAAGGGCACTGCCTGGAATCGGCAGTGTGTGCCTGATGACAGTTCAAGCAGTGGGGGGGATGCGGGCATGGCTGGCCAGCAGGAGTAGGTGGGACACCCTGGTGGGTGTTCCCCTTGCAACAACCAGCAAACACCCGATGGGCATTGCAGTAGTGGGGTTCTGAGCACAGAGGACACCTAGGCATCTTCTGATGGCACATTTGAGAGGAGTGCCCCCACCGCCAGCAGCGCTGACAGAGAGAGGCCCTGGGATTAGCGCTAGCCTCCATAACCCTGGAGGTCCAGTGGCCAAACTGGAGGGAATGCCTGACGAGGTTAGCAGCACGAGTGCCCCTCTGGGAATCCCAGACTTCAAAATATGCCATTGCAGTGTCAGACAACTTGGAATTGCGAACTACCCAAGGGGGGCCCACAAGGATGAAGTGGTTAGAGAGGTTCGACACCCTTATAACCCCCTCGACCTGATCCGAGGTGGTCCTAGAACCATCCTGGCAAATATAGGGAATGTCAACTAGCTTGAGGAAGCTCTTTGATGTGGGTAGGTATGCCTCAGAACTGACAGGCAAAAAATGAATGCCCAACCATTGCCTAATGTAGTTGAGCTGCTCTAGAGAGAGAACATCGGTGAGCCGGATAGACCAGCCACTGTATGCCAAGAGAACAGACTCCGCACAGAGCCCGACGACCTTATTGTCAGTAAGGTACTTGTTAAGCAGACAGGGCATCTGCTTGAGATTGGGCCTGGCATTGGGGTCATCCAGGACAAAAAGGACTTGCTTCCTGCTAGGGCCCTTTGTGGTAGCCTTGGGCTTCTTAGCAGGGGAAGCGGGGGCAGAAGGCATGATTGGGCGCTTAGCACCTGCTACAGCCGCCGGAGCAGGAGTAGCAGATGCAGCAGCAGCCATGTCAGCCCAGAGGAGTGCCATGATGGCAGAAGAAGCAAGGTTGGGGAAAGACCTGGCGACATGCACCAGGTTCTCCACCAAGCCAGAAGAACCCGCAACAGGGGCGGGGGCAGCCCGGGCAGCAGCTGCAAAGGACTGGGTGCCTGGCTTAGAAGCAGATGGAACAGGAGGTGGGGGGCCCCTAGAGAGGACCTGCTTCTTGGCAGCTTTCTTTGCCTTTGCCTTCCTCAGGCCCTGGGGCTTAGGAGGAGGTGGGGCAGGAACAGTCCCCGAAGGCTCACCAACTGGCGCATTCTCAGGCGGGCAGTCAGGAACACTAGGGGGAGGGAGGGCAACATCCATCCGCTCAACCTCAGGGGAGACAATCTCCACAGGAGGGGCAGTAGGCTCACGCATGGGCATGTCCTCCGATGACATAGGAGGGTGAAACCAAGGCGCCGCCATGTCATACACAGTGGCATGGGAAGGGTCCATAGGGTCAGCCAAAAGGCTGCCCCAAGGGTCAATAGAGGCAAGCTCTGCAAACCTAGTAATGGGCAAGCTGAACCTGGGGGGGGAACAACACCACGCTCAGTCATCCACCTCAGAAAATCCAAGGCGTGATTGAGAGAAACCCGTACCACTTCGAAATTCACCTGAGAGTCCTCTGACCCCTCCTCCAGGGCAATGATTGAGAGAAACCTGTACCACTTCGAAATTCACCTGAGAGTCCTCTGACCCCTCCTCCAGGGCAAGCGGGTATGGCCCCAAAGGGGTGCTAGGCTGCGGGAGAGCAGTGGGCTGAGAAGAGGACCCCTGGAACGGGTCCGGAAGTGATGAGAAGAGGGACACACCCTCAGGAGATGCGGCCCTGGAGGAGGCACACAAGGAAAGGGGGCTGTGGCACCTGCCTTGGCAGCGAGCGGCATGGTCGGTCCTGGTGGCCGTCCTAGGTGTACGGCCAGGGTCGAGAAGATAGTCAATGTCGCTCAATCCACCAGGAAGCCCAGTGGACGAGGAAGGAGTTGCAGGAGGGGCATGACCAGAAGATGGGAGCACATGAAGACGCTCGAGCGACTGATCGCTATGAGAGCTGGTCCCCGCAGGGGGGGGGGTCAGACATGTTTGAGGGGTACTGAGAGTTCAGCGATCGATAGGGCAGATGAGACTGTGCTAGCAATTAACGATGATGACGGAGGTGGTTGCACTTGTTTGCCACCCAACGAGGTGAGAGTACCAGATCAAGAAGCGATTGTTGTCATCAGCCTTCTTCTTGCTCCCCTTCTCCTCTCCCTCTCCTTGGTCCTCAGCCTTCTCTCCATCATCCTCCACCACATTCCTACTTGAGCTTCCTGATGATCACCCCATCTTCCACAACATGTATTTGTCCATCAGATCCAGGGTTCTCACAAGTTGGAAATATAATTGGTCGGCAATTGTGACCAGGTTGTCGATGGTCCTGATAAGTGTCTTCATCGTACTTTTGTTCATGTCAAGGAGCAGCTGGTTCAGCGGCTTCAGCATTAGCTGACATTTCTTCTTCTGTTCATAACACAGCCCACAGGACCAAGTCATTATGTTGCTAGGAAAAAATTGGTCATTAGCACAATTAAACAAACGGGGAATACTCACCCTTTCAGGGAGGCAATGACACAGTCCAACCCATAGTTGTGACACCTCTGGCACTTCCTTTTGCTGCCCATCACTGGCCATATTGTAATCATCGGCCCTCTCTTTTTCCACATTTTCTTGACCACCACAACTTCTTCCTCCTCATCCTCATCCTCCCATGCCTGCTTCCAACTCAATCCTTCCGACGCTGCCCACAATGACCCAGCCATCACCTCGTCTTGAGGCTGGGCTCAACCCTTGCCCTTCTCCTTCGCCCTTGCTGCCACCCTCTCTTTCTCCTCCTCCTGCTGATGCCTTTCCACCACTTCCTGCTCATGTTGCTCCCTCTCATGCTCTGCATGCTCCCACTCCAATCGTTCTTCTTCCTCCATCCTTGCCAACTCTTCCTTCTCTTGACGCTCCTCCTCTTCCACCCTGAACCTTTCCTCCTCTGCCTTTTTCATTGCCTCCTCCTGCAAACATCTTGTCTCGGCAAGTTGCCATCGGCATTCTGCCGCACCAATGGCAGGGGTCTGGGATTACTGGGTTTGGGTTGGTGGAGGGCTCGACATGGTGGTACAAAGTTAAGACCAAAAAAATTCAAAGTCCACCTTATATATATATCTGGGGGTGCGTGATTTTCCCACATGATTGATTCCATTGGCCTCAAAGGCTCGGCCTTAAGGGGGGAATACTGTTATAACTCATATGTTTCTGGACAAACCTGACTAATACTGACTGTTTCCACATTATTCCATTTCTATTCCTACCACTTTATATCTTATCATTTCCTTGTGTATTATTTGTTTCTGAATATTCCCGCATGCTTCCATCTATCTCCCTTTCAATTCCATTCCCCTTTTATCCCCACTGATTATTAGTTCTTATTCCTTTCTATATCCTTCTGCTCAATACCAATGGTTTCCGTTCCACCTTCACATTTCCTTTTATATTATGCCTGCCTTTTATGATTTCATTCATACTTCATATGTCACCACCCATTTCCCTTTCTATGTCCGCTCTTCATACTATGTCATCCCTCTTCATTATCTCTCTGTTGTTTCTATCACATGCTCATTGCATTGCATAGTTTTCTGTTTATTCTACTTTCTTGTTTATCACTTTCCAACATTTTCCATAGGTATATAAGTAGCAGATTACTGTTCATGTATTCTCCAGTCTGATAATTGACTTAGTTCGATGCTTTTGATTATTCTGACTTTAAACTATCTTGTCCTCTAAGTTCCTCTAAATCCTTTCTCTCTTTTTCCTAAATTGGACCATCGGCAGTGGAACAGCGCAGCACATAACCTGAAGCCAAGGTCCATTCCTGACTCTTTCCGATCTCATGCCTCTGTCTCTGTCTCTGTCTCTGCATTGATCATCTCCGACCCTTTCTGACCCTTCCATGTCTATTCCCTCTCATTCCCATCTCAGAACTTAACACATCATAGCAAGCCATGGCCTTGAAATCAATCTCTAGCAAAATTGACTTTGTTACAGACATGATCACAACATTGGGATCCAGGGAAGTGGGCATGGACAGTAGTCATAATGGTCATGAGTATGTGATGATGTTGAAATTGTGACATGATGGTTGTGAGTCACATCACTGCCAGAATAATACCAGTTGCCCACCTAATTTTTGCTATAATCAACAGAATGGCATACTCTCTTCAAATATATTCATTGGAAATACTGTACAAGTCTTTCAAAATGTCTTTTAGCACTTTACTCTATGCTGAGTGCAGCAACTGAATTAATTATCATGATGTGGAGTGACAAGTGACATTGCCCTAGTTATGGCACCCCTCTTTTGTGTTGACAGTTTGTAAAATCTTTAATCTTGAAACTACCATGTTCAGCTTTAATGCAACACTGTGAATAATCAGCCTTCTGATGTGAGTACAAACTGATTTTTATTATTGCTGTCATGACTGTTCATCATCAACCTTAGTACAAGTCTTGACATCATTGTTCTCACTGATGAAGATGATGGCCTTGATGGCCCATACCCTTCTTGGTATGCCTGATTCCTTCAGATTTTTCATGCTGAAGTTAAATATCACACATCGAGTTTCTCCTACTCTGGTTGACCACCCCACTACAATGCAGGATGGGAAAGAAAAAGGCTTTGGCAAGTGGCTTTGTTGATCTTGGAAATGAAAAGGCATTTGGATTTTTTGATCCTAAGCACTTCATCTGAGGTGTTCATCTTGTTCTGTCCCTTATTTACTGAGTATTGGAATATAGATCCCAGTGACACCATTCTGTGAATAACTGCAGAGGCAAGCCACCAGATCAAAAGGCCTTTTATAAATGAGAAAAGAAAACTGTATAGTTCTTTTCTTTTACAAAATGATTGGTGAGATAGACAGGTGGGCTAGTCACATAGAATAGTCACATTGACCTATTTAAGAAAAAACAGGGAGAAAATCAAATAAAAGATAAAAATGGAAACTTAAGACAATGTTGCATCTCCTCCTACACTGAGGGCACAATTCTAAGTCCACTCCCTACCAACTCAATGGGCAGGCTAGACTCATAGGGGGTCTGGCAATGGTGCTATTATTTATGTGATGATAATGTAAGCATTTTCTTTTTGCTTCAGAAGTAACATTACACTGGGTCAGTGAGTCAATATGGCAGCCACATTATTGAAATTATTCTGAAATATTATGAAATATTCCAGCCTTATTGTGATTGTATTGGATATTAATCATGATTATCATGATAAATTTTCAATAAGCCATATGGTATATTGACTCACTGGCCCAGCGATTATTGAGCCATTTATTTTGATAGGTTCACTGATTGAGACCTGTTTGTGTGTTTCTGTAGAGGC
Organism: Leucoagaricus sp. SymC.cos; assembly: GCA_001563735.1. Lineage (NCBI taxonomy): Eukaryota > Fungi > Basidiomycota > Agaricomycetes > Agaricales > Agaricaceae > Leucoagaricus > Leucoagaricus sp. SymC.cos. The sequence goes on from KQ962488.1 coordinate 91,921, forward strand.
ACTGTTGGCCACCATGCCTTTCATAAAGAAAACAATGTTGCAGCATGTCAATCACATATGTCATAATACAATCAATTGTGTCACCCAAAAACAAAACAAGTACTGCATTGATCTCTGCAATTTAAGTGCTGAAGACATGAATATCATATGTGAAATAATGCTTTAATCTTGTGGCAACATATGATTACTTATCTGGGACATTAGACCTCTTATATTTGCCACAATAAGCTACCCACTTGAGGATACAAGGTCACATTGCATCAGCACATATAGCAATGTCCTGTACATATTGTGAAATCCCAATCAGTAATTACTCATAAATAGGTTTTTTCACTGGAGAGTACTATGTTACAGGACTCTGCTTAGTGCTTAGTATGGGTTCCCCACTATTGTGACATGTGTAAAACTTTGCCAGAAGTGACCAATCAGGGTGGGTGGACATCTTTCGATGTATAATACTTAAGAGGCAAGCAGAAGAACATAATGTTTACTTCAAATGTACCAACTCATAAGCACTTTGTCCATGATCTATTGATTGGATCAGATTGGTGGCAACACTAAATATATACTGCAAGGAGATAAATCTGTAATATAGGTCACACTCAGATCAGAAGTCAAATTCAAGGCTGGTGTGTGTATGGTAAAGCACTGTTCAAGTGCTATTCCAACCCTTCTATATTTATTATCAGTAACTGGTAAAATAGGCAAAACCCTTCTTGATCTCTTACCACCACCTTCCCTTTTGGGTCGTTGGTCTTAGGGGATTAGTCTACATTCTATCTGATGTCCGATATGTCTGCTATGAACCTTTTTGCTAATCTCGCTGTTGAGGGAGACACTATGGATGAGTCAGCGAGTGAATTTGATGCTGAAGAATTTAACACCAGAATTGCTGAGGCTGTTATGACACATAAATCGAGAATAAATGTATATTTACTCGATTTTTGCGAATATACACTTAGTGTTAAAACAAAGAACTAATGCTAAGTCCCTAAGGAACTACCAAGAGACTACTACAATGGTATAGCTAAAAAGCTACAATACGAGAGGTACTAGGTCAACTGGCATGGCAGGCAAGACTGGCCACGTAGTACAGCTGCCCACTACCATGTACCGAGCAGGGATTCGAACCCTCGACCTTGCAACACCACCATCACCATAGAACCATTTTAGGAAGTTATAGGAGTTCCGCACTGAGGACGGGTCTGACTGAGCTAAAGATAGCCAAAGGAAGGGTCTCAACTGGATCAGATGGACCAAAATACAAAGTGCCACACCCGAGGAAATTACCATCCCGTCTGCGTGATCTAGCTACAGGGAGTGTGTCAGCCAAGCTACTGCTTGATAAGAAATTATATTGAAGGCAGTGCGATACTATGAAGCTGACTGAGTACTCCACAGGAAAATCATGGATAAAGGAATATT
>KQ962490.1:9293-26185 GCA_001563735.1 Leucoagaricus sp. SymC.cos
AGTCCAAATCGTCCATTGAGACCAGCGACCATCTAATGCCCCCCTCGAAATGGGGGCCTTGTCAATATTTTGGTTCCGCTGGGTATGGCCAAGCGAGCACCCAACTGCTGGCATCTTCTGAGGGATAACCTGAAATGCCAACCACCTTAGTGGTGACACCAGGAGGTAGGGGTGCCAAAGTTCAGTTCAGTTCAGTTCAGACCTCCTTTGGCCTGAACCTGAACTTGAACTTTTTGAAAATGTTTGAACCTGAACCTGAACTGAACTGAACCTTCTTGAACTTGGTTCAGTCAGTTCAGTTCAGGTTTGAACAGGTTCAAACTTTGAACTTTTTTCAACTTTACTAAATACTTCCAAAAGTGACTTTTTCAATGTCTAACACTTAAAAATAGTTTCTTGTAGTTAGAAAATAGACTATATATCTTTACACTGGATACAATAAAGACAGAACAGAGCAAGAGTGTTGTTTCTACATGTGTAGAATATGTCTGGGAGGCATTGCTTATCAGTAGTTGACTGACAAAGCTAGATATAACGACTTATCAGTCAAATTTTACTTTAAGTTATTTAGTGTAGTGGATAATGGGTCTTTGATGATGGTCTGACTTAGTGACAGGAGGTTGTGGGTTCAATCCTTGTTAGTGCCATATTTTTAAATTACATTTGTTATCCAAGTTATTCTTTCATAATTATTTCATATATTCGATAATGATATTAATTACATTAGTTGGACACTTATAATAATGAATAAACAACTATAAAGAGCAACAATCTTAACTAATTTGTATAGATTCTATAATCAGTTTAATACAGTTCAAACAGATTCAAACAGGTTCAAACAGATTCAGCCAACCTCCTCCAAGGCTGAACCTTGAACTGAACTTTTTTGCAAAAGCCTGAACCTGAACCTGAACTGAACTGAACTGAAAGTTCAGTTCAATCAGTTCAGGTTTGAACCAAAGTTCTGAACTGAACTTTGGCACCCCTACCAGGAGGGGGTGATGAGGTGTGACACTGTGACTTGCACAGCACATAGCATGCAAGCATGGGGCTCCTGCAGGGATCAGGCCCTAGGGGAGGCAGCACAGAGGGATTACCCCTGCAAGGACCTGGGATGTTGGCAGCCAGCCATAAGACCAGCATACTAAGAAGAGGGGAGGGATGGAGGAGCGAACTCAACTTGATGCCACAGAGAGAAGAGGGCCCCAGTGGTGGGGGCACTGGGGCCAAGGGGGACCAGTGGGAAGCTGGCCCAAGAGAAGGAAGATGAGTCAAGCACAAAAAAAGTGCTCAACCGAAATAGTGGCCACTTACTCAGCAAAACCGCAGATTTGAAACTGGAGGGCCATGAGAGTGACTGGGAGGAATGCATGGCCTGAGCGTAGCACAGGCGCACCCAAACCAGCGAAGGGCCCAACCTAATTGCTGAAGCAGAAGGGGGCCAGATGGCCAGGCCAAGAGAGAGGGGATGCCTACCCAGGCAAGGCCTGAGGAGGCATGGAAAGAGGTGGAGGAGTACAGCTGAAGTGCGCTCGACTCAACACCAAAAGAGCCAAGGTGCACTAGAACATCCAGTGCACCCCATAGTAAGGAATGGACATTGTGAACCCTAAAGCGATGAGAATAGCAGACTGCAAGTGACCCTAAGAGGGTGGCAAGACCATGAAGGAGGAGGCACCCCAGAGCGAAGATGGTGGTACATGGGAAAGAAGGGTTGTAGCCTCAAGCACTCTTGCATGAGACAGTGTAAGTGTGAATTTTGATATACTGTTCTTGCATTCCAGGATGACATGGTAGTGGCAGATGACAAGCTGACATGCCATAGAAGACATCTGGAAGGGGTGCCTAGAGGAGGGTTTGAACACTTAAGAGAATGACTTGCTTCAGCCAAGAAAAGCAGATCTTGACTTGTAGGGGAAGGGCCATAGTGCCGAGTCTGCTGCCATTTGTGATATGCAATTAAGCAATAAAATATGAAGGGCTATTAACAGAAACCAGCTGTTGAATTGAAAGATCACAAGTGTTGGAGAGGATCCTGGTCAATGTTGATATTGAGGACATGAAGGGTAAAATTTACAGCAAGCCCCAATACTTTATGAATGAGCTCAATTTCTGTTCTGATTTCTAAGTACTAAAAGGATAGATTAATGGCATATCAATGTAAATCTGACTTTGATGAAAACTTGAGAATATAATAGTTGTCTCAGCTTCAGTCAGATTCAACCATATTGAACAAGACTTCTGATTGATGCAAGATCCACCCCTTCTTTCCCATATACTGTCATCTTTGATATATTGAGAATTTGAGATATATTTTCTATGCTATATCTGATAATCCCAATAGTAGTCAGACTGGTTTCTCTAGTTGCTCCTGGGGTGGCAACTTTGGTTATGATGAAAAGATCATGACTGCTAGAACAAGTGATTTTCAAATGTCCTTCTCTTCTGTGTCCACTCCCTCTAAGCTGGAATTTCCCATGCCCACTAGCCCATATCTGGATTCATATACTTATAAGAGAGCCTCTCAGGCAAGCCTCATATCTCATGCTCTGAAAATAGCTCCTTCACCTTCCTTGTCTATTCAGGTTCCTAGAAATACTCTTACTCTCACCTCTTATTGAATTCCTACTAGTGTGGAGCTGGGACTGATCTTTACCTCTACTCTTGTCTCTTGTCCAATATCTCATTCTAGTATAGTTCCTCTAGACAAGGACATCTATACTACTGACAACTCTAAGACTCTTCTTGGGGCCATCAGTGATATTAGCTCTGCTCTTGCTGTCTAGAGTAACAAGTCTTGGGCTGTTGAGGGTGATAAAGCATAGCTTGCTCACTTGCTTGCTATTTTGGTGGGCAGTTTCACTGAAAAAGAGTGATACTTGCTGTCCTTCTTCTCTTCTTTACAGAGTAGTCAGAACTTAAAGTCATATCTGGCTTTTCTTGTCCTCTAGCCACTTCTAAGCCCCTAGACCTATGAGTTAGCTAAGTCAGCTAGTCTAGTGCCTCTTTCTCCCCCTCAGTCCATGTATGTACCTTCTTCAGAAGCCACTGCTCATCCTTCAGCTCTTTGCTCTCAGACTTTTCCCAGACTGCCTAGGTCTCCAAAGTACCCTGCTCTCTCCTTAGCTCTGGCCCTTAAGAAGTCATATACTAATACTATTCATGATATCACTGTCTTAGTCAATTTGACTAAGACAGTGTCTGATTTACTGTCTGATTACATTATCATGATGCACCAGGCCTCAGTTCCTCTCTTGCCTTCTCATAGGAAGGTTTTTTTAAAATTTATTTATTTAAATTTATAAATTTATATACCAGTATATGGTAGCAGTCTAGTTATAGATACAAAAAATAACTACAGTAATCTACAAAAGAATAATTTCCCACAGCTTATCTGAACATGGCAGTCTACACTATAAGATAAGCCCTTCCTATACCCAGAGGCAGACAGAGAAGTAGGTAATATGCTCTCACTTATAAAGACATGTCCAGCATCAATGCAAGCTAAGACTAAGCTAGCACAGCCTCTATTAGTAGCTAATGCCAGATTCTCTAGAAACCTGAGGGCCTCTAGAAAACCCAACAACTATTAAAGAGTAGCTATGCTATTGTTATCCCATAGAAAGATGTATAAAGAAGAATATCCTGGAGTTTTCCTTACAGAAATCTAACAGCTTCTTTCAGCATTTAGAAAAGCACTGAAGATCACCAAAGTCAGAACATTTAGTCAAGATGTGCTCATAAGTCTGCTAATAAGCAAATCCACAAGAGTAGAAATAATCAGCAGAGAGCCTAAACTGGTGTCTAAACTCTCTAATAGGTATATAATTGAGAACTACCTAGCACACATATGCATAGAGCAGGGAATCATATAAATATTTAAGCCACATACTTTCAGAGAGATAGATGGATATTATACATTTGTCTCTTCTATTAGTGAGATACAGGAAATCTCTCCTAGAGGAGCTCATATGAGCAAACTGCCTAGTCTACTCATTGCAACAGATCTGAGCCTCAGCTGTACAAAGATAATTAAGAGTAGTAAAGGGACAAATCCCCACCAACTTCTAAACAGCAGAGTCTGTGGTATACTGATGGACCATATGATGCAATGGCCACTCCAAAGAGGAGTGGACCTGTATAAAAGCAAAAGTAAAAGAGAAATTCTTCTCAAGCTACCTAGCAAGATAATGACAGACAAGTAGGGCCTGAGCCTGCCTACTACTGACAGAAGGGTCCACTACCTGCCTAGCCAAAGCTAGGTGGTTAGTGAACAAAATGACATAACAAGTGTTCTCCTATGTATATATAGCAAAGATACCCATCTGAATGGTATGAAGCTCCATATTGGGAGCAGTAATTCTACCAGTAGCCTGGTGAGACTATCTAATAGATATACTGCCAGCCCAAATCCAAGCCACCAAAATAGCTTAGTAAGTCTTATCACAACCTATCAATACATTAGTGGCCACAACAATGTAGTTATCAAGCACAAGAGCTCTGTCAAGCTCTGCATTCAAAATATACAGGACATTGACATTCTCCTCTTGAGAAGGAAAATCAGTGACCTGAATTCAGTCTAAGAACAGTCTATAAGATGCCTACCTGGATAGGCCTCTGGTGTATCAGCATCAAAGAATTCTAAGGTAGCAGAAATGCTAAGATACAAAAGAGTATCAACAACAGTAGACTGAACCTTCTCAATAGAGTGGCCCAGTCTAGTAAAATAGTAGCAATAAGGATCAACACCAGAAAACTTGCAAGTTCCCAAAAACTGTCTGGAGGAGTGGGTAGGAGAGAGAGTGAGAATGCAGTATGTTATATACAACCTCAGCTTTCTAAGATGTAAATACATGGAGATAAGGCCTACAAGTACCTTAACTCTATCAGATGGAGAGGTGCAGAAAGTACCAGTAATCCAGATAGTAGCATAATGCTACATCTTGTTAAGAGAGATAAAATGGGCCTTGTGCAGATACAGCCCATAACACCAAAGACAAAAGCTGTATGTAGCAATAGGGACCATATATGACCTGTAAAGTAACCACTTCTGCTGAGGAGAGAGACTTCTGAGTAAATTACCCAGCATCTCCATGGCATGAACTGTAGAGATTGCCTGAGTTGAGTAGTATTGCATATGCTTGTGAAAGGTGAGCTGACAATCAAAGTAAAAATCCAAGTACCTCTAATAAGTCTTCAGGTACAAGGGAGAACCACCTATGTATATAAAGGGCATACCTAGATCAATGGGAGGGTTATTATTATTCTTACAATGAGAAAAACAAAAGAGTTCAGACTTGTTGTGCTCCAGCACAAGTCTGAATGCCACAAAGAGCTCATACACAAATCTATATGCCTATCTGAGATATACAAGATTGTCAGCAAGCTTACAAGCTTGGGCAATGAGAGTACCATCATCAATATAAGAGAGGACATCACACTCAAGATGTGAAGCCCACAAGTCAAACAGCTTAATAACTGGAGCAAGATACAGCACTGAGAGGATGGCAGACAGAGCTGAGCCCTGACAAACACCCACATTAGCAGAATAGCACTCAGAGGAGGACAAGTTCCAGAGATACCTCATCCTCCTTCCAACAAGATAAGAGGCAAAAAATTACTGCAAATTTGCAGAGAATCACTGCCAAGACAAGATGGCCATAAGCATGTTATGATTCAAAGATGGGAAGAACTGAGCAATGTCAAAAGCAACAACACTTGTCTTGAGTTCTTTAGTCCAGCTGGCCTTAACAAGGTGAGTAAGGAATAAACCAGCATCCTTGGTTGACCTCTGCTGAATACTGCTTAGCTGGTTAGAATGAAAGACACTATATTTGATGCCATCAAACTGAAGATGCACAGAGAGCATCTTCTTAATAAGCTTCCCAATTGTATTAAGCAAAACAATAGGTCTAAATGACTTGAGCATTGAATAAGAGAGTTTATCAGGCTTAGAGATAACCACAGAAACTGACTCCTTGAAATAAGATGGCCAGCACCTGACCTCAAGAAAGATGTTAGCCAGTTTGAGGAAGTTCTCCAAAATGATATCATCTGAGAGAACTTCCTTCAAATGGACCCATGTAACATGATCCAGGCTAGGGGATGAGTGCAAAGAGTACATTCAAAGGGTCTCTCTCACTTCCAGTCCTGAAAAAGGAATCCAGTCCCACTTCTGCAGTGGGGCCAGCTCTTTCAAAACAGCAGGATTACAATGCCACTCATAGACAGCATTGTAAGTCTTGTCAAGTGCTCTCTAGAGGACATCCATGTCATGGCATGACTTTCTCTAGTGCAAGATGGCCTCACATAGTGGGAGCTAGCAGGGTTTGACCCAGGCCATAAGGTCTCAGGGCTGCTTATTCTCAGTTGCAATTTTCTCAATATGAGCATCAAAGAAATGCTGCTTAGCTTGGTGGGCTGCCTTGCAAAACAACTTCTAGTGTATGGAGTCCTTAGACATCTGATATCTGGTAATAGCATGTGTGTACTCATCATCCCATCAGAACTTAGAGCATATAGTAACAATGACCTCCTTGGCATGTGCATTCTATACTGAGAAGAAGACCTCAGCAACTACTACAGCAGCTACCTCAATCTGATTGGGAGAAGAGAGGTCTTCAACATTGAGGGCCTGATGAGATTGATGAGAAACCCAGATTTCTCCAGAGATTCCCTCAGGATCACTATATAAGAGATCCTAATCTCAGATTCAGAAATAGGGACAAGAGTGGAGATTGGGACATAGTCCAAAGATCTATGATAATTGAGATCTAATCTGGGAAGATTAGCCTATGCAGACAAGAGACCTATGAAAATAAGATCTATCATGGAGCCCACAAGATCAGGGTTGTGAAGTATGTGTGTCAACAGTTTCCTGGTGCTGATCCCCATTAGTATCACTTTACTAGGCTTGGCCACTCAGTTGAGAAGGTCAGGTTGGCTGTTGTTGATACCCTTCAGTATTATTCTCTTCCTGTCACCTTGGAGAGGTTTGAGCCTGATGCTTTGGATGCTCACCCTGGTAGGTGTCTTATGGATCACTTTGGCAATCATATTTGGATAGTTGAGTTTGACTCCAAGGAGGAAGATGTCAACATCCAGTGTTTGTTGAATATGGAGCTTGAAAGGGCTATTGCACTTGATGACTGCATTGTGGCAGCCACTGATGCATTGGTCAGTTATGACAAGGCTTTCCAGGTGGTTTTGGCCACCTGGGTTTGGGCAGGTGGGATGCCAGTTTGGCAGACCTGCCAGGCCTCTGGCAGAGTGACTGCTCCTGATGTGGAGCTTCATGCCATCCAGATGGGTGTCTTTGCTGCATGTGTGTAGGAGGGTGCTCATCATGTTGTTTTGTTCACTGACCATCCTGCTTTGGTAAGAAGGGTGGTGGACCCTTCTGTTGGCAGCGGGCAGGCTCAGGCCTTACTTGTCTGTTGTTGTTTGCAGAGGTGGCTTGAGGAGGATCCCTCTCACTCCTTTGCTTTTGTATAGGTCCACTCTTCTCTGGAGTGGCCCTTATATCACACGGTTCATCACTTTGTGGTAGACCTGTCTTTCAAGGTGCCTGTGGGGGATTCTCCCTTCATGACCCTTAATTATATTTGTACAGCTAAGGCTCAGGCCTGTCGCAATGAGTGGACTAGGCAGTTTACTTCATCAAGCTCCTCTGGGAGAGATTTTATGCACCTTATGGACATCAGAGGCAAATGTTTGATGTCTACATACCTTTCTGGGGGTACATGGCTTAAGCATTTACATGATTTGCCTACCTGTGCAAGGGTTTGCTGGGCTGTGTTGAAATATGCTCCTATCAGAGAGTTTAGATGATGGTTTAAACTTTCTGATGACCATTCTTGCCCCTGTGGGTTTGCATATTTGCAGACTTATGAGTACATCTTGACTGAATGCAGTAACTTCAGCCCCCCTCAGTGCTTCCCCAAGTTGTGGGAGGAGCTGCTGGAATTTTGCAAAGAGAACTCTAGGGCATTCTCCTTTGTGCACCTCCCTGGAGGATAAGAATGGTGCGGCCACTCTTCAGCAGTTGCTGGGTTCCCTGGGGGCCTTTTGGGGTTCTTGGGGGGTTTGGTATTAGTGGCTAATGAGGGCTGTGCTAGTTGCTCCTTAGCACCCACTTCTGCTTGCTGCAGGGTGGGGGCGAGGGATCTTACCTGCTCTTCATCCACCTCTGGATGTAGGGAGGGCTTATTTTGGGTATAGGCTGCTATATTCAGCTGAGCTGGGAGGGATTTCAGTTTCTCATAGAGTAATTGTAGCATACTATTGTAGTCATTGCAACCGGACTGCTACTGCACACTGGTATATAAATTTTTGAGTTAAAAAAAAAAAAAAAAAGAGTATGTGTGTCAACCCTAGATTAGAAAGATGGGCCCATTTGAGCCCAATGTCAGAAGCAAACTCCAATAGACATTGCACAACTAGAGGGTGCAAGGTACAGATAGGATCCTATATCTCAGAGTAACAATTAAAGTTACTGCCTATATAAATGAAAGCAGAGAGCATATTAACCTCCCAAAAGAGGAGGTTGATAGCAGTATGAGCATCATCAGAGTAGATGTTAAGAAGATTTACTGCCTCCTTCAAGGTAAAGAGAAAAAAGACAAAAATGTCCTAGTAGTCAATAATATCACACTGTATAGAGAGACAAAGATAAGCCAAGTATCTGTGAACATAAGCCATGATATAGAGGGGATGCCCATTGGTAGGGTTTCATACCATATATAGCCAATCAGAGTACTTAGGAGTACCTATAATATCATCACCCTCTACTGAGGTCATTAACACTGTTTTTTTTTTTTTTTTTTTTTTAACTCAAAAATTTATATACCAGTGCATGATAGCAGTCTGGTCCCAGGTTAGTAGCCTGGGGTACTGTAACAAATACATCCAAAAATGACTACATAACTACAAGACAGACAACTAGCAGAAAATGTCCATTGCAATCAGATTACCACTAATGTCTCTTTCCTCACCAAGTGATGTTATGGTGATGCTGGATTACTTATAAATCAAGTACATTAGGTCGTCCTCTACAAGAAGCCTAACAAAGGAGGCTCTTCATGTTAGCATATTCTGAGTTATAAATAACTTGTAGATACTTAATTATTAATAAATGAGATCTATTAATAAATTAAGAGTCCACTAACTCCTCAAGAGATTCTTCACCATAAGTATTAAGATCAGTGATATAGAACTCAGATCAAAGTTCTATATCAAGAGCAACTTATTTCAATAAACATGAGAGTAACACTTAAGCGACTTAATCACTTTCACACTTTAGTTGAGTTAAGAGACTCTATTCTCAAGGCTCTACCTAACCAAGTAGAAACAATGGTTTCTCCTTGTTAGTTGAGCTTGCTTATATACTACTTGTACATGTTTGTTTCTACTACATAGACAACTACATAGATATATAAGTAGAATATTCTGGAAACTTTGGAAAGGTTGTAGAACATTGTAGAATCTTCTAGAACATTGTGGAATATTCTAAGAATAGCATAGAACAACATAAATAACTCATGGAACATTGTAAACAAAGAACTAAGAATATCATAGAACAATGTAAACATATTATAGAACATTGTAAACAAGTTCTATGAATATCATTCATGTTTATCTTAATAGATATAGCCCATATATACTAACTAAGACAAATAGTAACAAATGACAAGAAATGTAATTGTTCATAACATTATCCCTTTCATATATAGATATATTCATCTATCTACATACTCAGTTAATGTTACCTTCAGTGTCCATATTGTACACAGCTATATCATTGTACTTATATAGTTCAACAATGTCATCACCATCATCCTCCATGATTGGGGATCAAGTGACTGTCCAATCAATCAGTCAGTTATTGGGAGTGTTTCCCAAATCAGTTCTGTTCCAATTTAGTATAGAGGTCTTGAGTCTTCCAAGACTCCAGAGGTCATGATGACATTCTCACTGTTTGGGCTGCTTTTGTTGCTTAACAGGAGAATTGGAGTGGTAGGTTGGTCTGAGATCTATAGTGTTGATAGGTCTCTGGGAAAGATGTTGTTCAGATTGAGATCTGACATTGGAGATGGTGCTGGCATGATTGCTGGTTGATACACTGGGCTTAGTAGACTGTATTGGAGTATTGTGAGCTCTGGGCTGGGTGATGGTATTGGGAGAAGTAGTTGTACTGGGATTGGGCTGGTTAAAGTGTATGGCCAGTGCTATAGGACCTGTGGGTAATTGCTATCCAGCAAGTCCTCAATAAGGGTTTCAGGGACAATACTTGGCGAAATGTCCAGGGGTGAAAATGTTGCAATACCCACAGTAGTACTCATGATATTCCATCTTGTGATGACCCATTCTGTTACATAGGTTGCAGGGATAGTATCTATGTTGAGGTTTGCGAGGAGGGGAATTGGAAGTTTGAGGAGCTTGTTGAGGAGCTGCCAGAGGATGTGGAGCTATTGGAGTAGAGTGGATCATATCCACTTGTGAAGGTTCTGTATGTCTACTAGTAGGTAGTGGAGCAGGTTGGGTGTGAGGGAAGACAGGGCACAGAGAAGTCTGTGCATATCTGTCTGAAGCTTGTTGGTCTTGCTTCATAAGAGGGTAATTTCCTTGGGGGTTAACCCTGAGGAGGTAATGGGTAATGTCCTCAGTATAGAGACTCTATGGGAGAATGCTCACCAGAGCACTAAGATTTATGGCAATCTCTCATTGGATGGCCTGGTAATTTGCTTGTGTAAGAGCAAGTGAATCAACAAGATTCCTGATCTCGTGAACTGATAAAGTGGATTGAGGATAGTTGCTGTAAGTAGCCAAAAAGTCATTAGCTATTTGTTGAGATAAAAAAGCTTGTCCAAGGACAGCATGCAGATCAGAGGGTGGCACAATTTCACTTGGTTGATTTCCAAGTGTAGTTGTCAAGGGACTGCTACCAGAGCAAGAAAATATTGTCAACTCATTGCTCAAGGAGTTTGGACTTGAGTTGGGATTTTCATTCTTAGAGGTTTTGGTAGAGGGTGATTTAGAGTGAGTAGAAGTTTTTGCTCCTTTAGATTCTCCAATGAGCTGTGTTATTGAGGATGGGGAAATATTTAGGTGATTTCATGAAGTCTTTTATACTTGAGAAGAATTTTATTTGAATTTTCAAGATGATCTTCAGGTTTCCATGAATCTTTGGTGGCTCTATAGCCTGACCAGCAAATTAGATATTCATAATGTCCCCTAGAACATGTTCCTCAGTGTCTATGATTTAAAATTGCTTCAATTTTGTATTCCTCTTCTCCTGACATAAGAGTAGGAGGTGGTTCCACATGGTGTTTTCCATAAATATTGTTCTCAACTGCTGGCATGAGGAGAGATGCATGGAACTTGTTATGAATCTTCCATTTTGGTGGTAATTTTAATTTATAAGTTATAGGAGAAGTCTTTCAGGTTATTGTGAAAGGTCTTTCTCTTTGTTGGCTGAGTTTCTTCAATACATATGGTACTGGAAGATTTCTGTTGTCCAACTACACTTTGTCACCAATTTTGAATGGTGTCTATGCTTTGTTCTTTCTATTGGCCATGATAAGGCATGTTTGTTCATATGCTTCTAGAGCAGCTTCTCTAGCTTTCTGTAGAAAGAGAGATTTCTCATCTATAGATGGTATTTTTGTCTCTTCTTTCAATATGAATGTTTTGGGGTTGAATCTATAAAGGAGTTCAAAGTTTGGTAGGTGTGTGTTGTCTTCCTGCATGTACTTTGGTATTGTGTATAAATTTGATAATAGGAAGGGCTTGTTTCCATGTGTTGAGATATTTCAAAGTATACACTGCTAAGTAGAATTCTATTTCCTGATTGTACCATTCAGTTATTCTGTCAGTTTGAGAGTGGTAAGTGGTGGATAATGTGGATGTAATATTGAGTTTCTTATATAATTGTTGCATAGATCATGCTGCAAATCATAGGTCTCAATCTGAAATGATCTTTTCAGGTGTTCTATATTTTGAAAACACTTTTTCTATTAATATGTCAGCTATATTGTCTGCTGTTGCAGTTTTCTTTGTAGGGGTTAGGATTATCCCTTTTGTAAGTCCATGGTCCACTATGGACAATATACTATCAAATCTATTATCTGGTGGTAAGTTGGTGATCAGATCCATAGATATTTGTGAAAATGGTTGTATGGATTGAGGTTCTTTAATTGGTTGAATTAGAGGTTTGACAGGATATCAGTTAATTTTGTATTGTTGATATATGGGACAACTCTTAATATAGTTCTGAATATATGTATGCATACCTGGCCAGTAAACTTCTTTGTTTAATTTCTGAAGAGTTTTCATGATTCCAGGATGTCCTGAGATTTGGTGGTCATGTACACGTTGTAATAACATGTGTTTCATGTTAGAATTGTCAGGAATCACTAGTCTTCCTTGATATTTATAGAGACTGTCTTCAATTTTGAAGTGATTGGAAGTTGGCATATGATCCTGCACTTCTTTTGATAGAAGAAGTTCAGTATCTTCTTCTGTTAAGAAGCTTATGATATCCTTGTGGACGTGATTTGTTTTTAATTCTTATTCTATATTTGATGTGATGAATTTCTCTAGTAGTATGGCTACCATGTTTTCATTGTCCTTGCCATTAGGTTTAAGATCTGGTCTTCTACTTAATGTGTCTGCTAACAGATTCTTTTTCCCAGGTAAATAGCAGATTTCATAATTATAATATGTCATTTCTAGTGTCTATCATGACTATCTTTGATTTAGATATTGTGGTTCTCTAAATCAAGTAAGATTTTTATGATCAGACCATATAATCACTGAATGTGGTGATCTGTCTAGATAATGTTGCCACATTTTTAAGGCTTTAATAATTGCAAGAAATTCTTGATCAGAACAATGGTAATTTTGTTCTGCAGAAGTTAATACTTGCAGAAAGTATGCTACAGGATGTTTATCACTGTTAGAATCCCTTTGTAATAACACTGCTCCTGTTGCATATTCTGAGGTGTCATATTCTAGTTCAAACTGTTTGGTTTGATCTATCATGTGTAATATAAGTTGTTCATTAAATTTTTGTTTAAGTGTTTCAAATGCTTGTTTGGCTTCATTGGTGAATTGAAAGGTAGTTTTCTTTCAAAGTAATTGATTTAATGGATGTGCAATTTCAGAGTAATTTTTGATGAATTTTCGATAGAAATTGCAAAATCCAATAAATTGTTGAACATGTTGTTAGGTTTGTGATTCTGGCCAATTATCAATTCCTTTGAGTTTGATTGGGTCCATTTTGATTTTGTCTAGTGTTACTATGATTCCTAGATATTCTAGTCACTGTACTGCAAATTCACATTTTTCAGTTTTGAGATATAATTTGTTTTCTTTTAATATTTGCAATACTTGTTTTGTTAATTTAGTGAGTTCTTCTTCCATAGTTGTATGGATTAGAATATTGTCCAGATAGATGATTACTCCCCCTTTGATAATAAGATTACCAAATAGGGTATCCATCATTGTTTGAAAGGTTGCAGGGGAGTTAGTCATTCTAAAGAATATAACTAATAGTTTGTATAATTTATTAGTTGTTCGGAAGGCTCCTTTCCATTTGTCTCCTTCAGATATTCATATATTATTATATCCAAGTCTAACATTGAGTTTTGTAAACCATTTCAATCCTTTTAATTTGTCAAGGATATCTGTGATATTTAGAATTAGATGGGCATTTTTAATAGTATATTGGTTTAAATATTAATAGTCTTGACATGGTTATAAGTCTCCTTCTTTCTTTTCTACAAAGAAAAAGAATGAGGCCATGGGTGATTTTGATTCTCGAATGTATCCCTTTCATAGGTTTTCATTTATAAATTTGTCCATTTCTTGTTTTTCTTTTGGTGTAAGATGATATATAGGCATTTATTTTGCTATAAATTCGGGTTTTGTTTCAATTTTGTGATCTGTTATGTGCTGGATTAGTGATGGACAGGATGGGCGACTATCAGAGTGAGGGAAGTGGACCTTTGGCTTCAACTTATGTATTGCACCATTCTGCTGCTGCAGGTCTGAATTTCAGAGATAGGAGGAAGCAGAGATAGAGGATAGTCAGAGACTGGAGGAGATAACTCAAATGGTAAGGTTAACTCAATTATCAGACTGAAGAGTACAAGCATGTAATCTACTGTTAATATACTCAGAGATAGTAATAAAAGGAGAAGACATTAAACAGAGAGTCAACAGAAACTACATGATGCATACTAACATGTGATGAAGAAAGGTGGAGTAAAAGCATATGGATGAAATAAGAGTGAAAGGAGTTATCAGCGATGGTCAGCGACCATGGTAATGTTGAGCTGTAACAGTATTCCCCCCTTAAGGCTGAGCCTTCGAAGCCTTTAGCCAAAATGACCATGGGATTGTTGTGTTTGGTCATATATAAAAGTTGGGCTTTGAAAAAATTAAGCTTTCTTCACTCTTTACCTCGAATTATCATATCACCTCAAGAATTGCAGACTCAACCCACTCAAGGTCTGTCCTTGTTGTCAAAGGCAACACTGATGCCCATGGTCACTGCAAAGGAGAGGAGGGTTCAGTTGCTTGCTGAGCAAAAGTAGCGACAGGAGGAGGAGGCTAAGGCTGAACATCAGTGACAGGAGGAGAAGGTGGTGTGAGAGCAGGAAGAGTTGAGGCAGCTGGAGGAGCTGCAGAGGCTCAAAGAAGAGGAGGCAGCTGAGGAGCAGCAACATGAGGAAGAGAGGAGAAAGGAGGTGGAGTTGGAAAGGCAGAGGCATGAACTGGAGGAACAGCAAAACAAGCACGAAGCAGTGAAGAGGAAGAGGGCCAAGATGGTGAAAAGGAGGAGAGAAGAGAAAAGGAAGGAAAAGAAGATCACCAAAGTAAGGAAAGGAAAAGGAAAGGAAAGGGCACAGGAGGACAACAATGACAACATGAGGGATATGGAGGAGATAATGCCAGAGGCTGGGTCTAGTGGGGCATCCAAGCAAAAATGCAGCAAAGAGTCGGAGGACAAGGATGAGGACTTGGGTGATGATTGACCCATCTCAAAGAAGAGGGCTATGAAGGTTGATTCATTGGTGAAACTCAGAGGGGAGCAGAAGGTCTGCTGGTGCTGCTGGCAATTCAAGTATGAGTGCAAGCTATACATTGATGAGAAAGGTGAGAGGTAAGTGCCATGTTTATTTGAGATGATTTGGAGACTCAGCAACAGTAGGGATTTGGTGTCCTGTGCCCAATGCATCACCAACCACAAGGGGTGTCAACTGGCAAAGGTGATGAGCAATGGGTATGATAGGGACTACACACTGCTGCCACTTCCACAGAAATTGAAGAAGGTCAACTATGACAATGAGATTGTGGAGAGGCTGTTGGATTTGATGGAGTGGTTGGAGGAGCTGCTGGAAAGGCTGGTAGGGCACATGGGTGGAGTACATTGCCAACTTAAGGTGATGAACAGGTAGATGGGGCAGACAAGGCTCACTGTTGAGTTGGCAACAGGCATCTTAGAGAACATCAATGCATGGTACATGAAGTACACTGGAAAGATGGAGGTAATTGCTGAGCTCACAGAGAATGTCCTAGGGAAGGAGAATGAGGAGGAGTCATCAGGTGTCACCAGGCCATTGGGATGGTTAGAAGAAGTGGAGGAAGTAGAAGAAGAAAATAAAGAGGATGAAGATGAAGATAAAGAGAATCAGGAGGAAGATGAGGAGGACAAGAACAAGAAGGAAAAAGAGGGAGAAGGAGAGAAAGTCAGAGAAGGAGAGGAAAATAGAGTGAGATGAAGAGAATGAGGAGTAGTCAGAGATTGGTCAGAGGTCAGAAGATTGTCTCTTGTTTTTTCTTGTCCTTCATCTTCTTTGGCCAGTCTATACTATAAAGTGTCTGTATATATGATTTTGGTAATGAATTGTTTGTGATTTTCTTTGTGTGGAATTTTTTTTTTTCGGAGAATTTCAGAAATTTCAGATGCATGAGTGAGAAGGGATAAAAAAGTCTAAGTCCAAAGAGAGAGAGGCAGAGAGGCAAAATTTCGGAGAACATTCAGAGATTAGAAGAGTGGAAGAGAGAGAAAAATCAGAAAAAGATTGGAGACTAAGAAATAAGAGAGGCAAGTGGAGAATGCAATTGGAGACACAATTGGTGATAAGAAATAGGAAAAAGGAGTTGAAAGTGAGTAGTCAGAGAAGGGATCAGTGATAAAAATGTGATTAAGGGTATAAGAATGAAAATTTAAGAAACATAAGAATTGAATATTTCTACAGAACCAGGTTTGCCTGAGTAGGCAGAATGGAAATTGGTGACAAGTTCGGCCGCATGCTTGAGCTCAGTAGCAGGGAGCCATGAAGATTCATCTTCAGTATCTTCATAACCCAATCAAAATACCTTATAGAGGAGATAACATGCACATCAGTGATCCAATTTAGAGTTGATGATATGGGCAATCTCAAATTTGGGCTCACCATCAATAATGACTGGAGCAGGAGGAGGATCAGAGTGATTGGGAAAAGGATTTGGTGTGGAGGGTTCAAGCATGGAAACATGGAAGACAGGATGCACTGCATGCATGGATTCGGGGAGTCAGAGAGTAAAGGAATGGGTACCAGGCTGCACAATGATTTCATAGAGGCCAAGATACTTTTCAGAGAGTTTTTTAGAAGGATGAGAAGTGTGGAAGTACTTAGCTTTAACAAAGACTGTCTGACTGACTTGAAAGTTGGGAGCAGGTAATCACTGAGCATTGGCAGTACATTGATATCTTTGCTGGGATTCTGTGATTTCTGATTTCAATGTCTTGTGAAGTTCATCAAGGTCGACAGTGAACTATTAGGCTCTCACCAAAGCAAGATTGTGTTCAGGATAAACAGCAATATTAGGATGATATCTCTTGT
>KQ962491.1:0-10219 GCA_001563735.1 Leucoagaricus sp. SymC.cos
GAGATAGCAGAAATAGGTAGGAGAACTAAACTAAATGAGAAGATAGAATATAAAATTTCGAGGACAGGGAAGACAAAACACATACTACTGAATGAACAGCACAAGTACATTATGGAGACAGTGAGGAAGGACGAGAGAGAGATACTTGAAAAGAAAGACCAAGGTTAATAGATACAGTGTGAAATGAAATCATGTGCAGAAGCACAAAAAACAGTACAATATAAATAAAACATAAGGAGTTGAGAATAGTGGACATAGGAATAGTGGTAGTGTTGTAGAATACAATCGAGAGACAGCCGAAGAGTCAGAGGATGGAAGATAGTCCATGCGGAAGTCAGGCATGATGTCCAAAGCCGGTCATGGGTGCTCCGACGTGACTGATCCACGAAGTGATGAACGGGAGATAGCGGATGGATGCCATTTCACATGTGCAACCATGCGTCTACCTCCACAGGAGGTCGTTTGGAACGTCGACGGAAATTCCTTAGATGGAGGGGGAAAGAAAAAGGGATAAGTGGTGGAGGCTCGAGTGGATTTCTTTGACGTGAAGCCTGCGAAAAGCGACTTGTCCGCGAGTTTTCGAGCATTTCGAAGCCAGGAATCCAGTGAAATCCGTTTAATTTCATTCGCAGTCTGCTGCGAAATCTCAAGCTTCATAACAGTGGCGGCGCAGGAAATGAGCCGCTCCCATTCATCCTCGCTTATCTTCCCTCTGAGACTGTCAATGATATTCAGCTGAGTGAGGCGAGAGTAAAACGAGGCAACTAGCAGAAAACTCGCACCACTCAGTGAGATTTAAGAGATAGAGAAAGAGAGGGAGCAGGGAACAGCAAGGATCATCCTTCTGAACAGATCCCGGTGTTTCAGCCAGAGTAGTGTTAGATGAGGTATGTTTTAAGCTAGCTAAAAGCCGTCGAATGGGGACAGCAGTGATACAAGTGTCCTACATCGAGAATGATCTAAAATGCGGGGAGAATAGACGTGAGAAGTGAGAATCGAAGAGAGATAAAGTGAACGTGTCATACCTAATGATAGGAAGAATGTCAAAGCTGAAACGTGTGCCTTGCTTTCATCGGCGCAGCAGTCACAAAGCATATAATTAGCTCCGAAGGAAGGTGTTTGATTCATCCCAACGAATTTTCAGGTTGCTGCGGATGCACAAAAGAGAGTTGACTCGGATGGCGAGTCAAAGGAAAGAAAGGGGAGCGAGGTAAGAGCCCCTCCTGTCACGTTTTGTTGTATTCTCGGTGTTGCCATGAGGTGGTGGAATTTTGGAGGTGAGGATGAGAGGAGCTTGAGAAGCAAAAGGACCGCGATTAGTCCCTTCTATCAGCGCTGTGGTGCTTGGGTTGATCATGCACTCACGCGCCACCAGCCAAACACTATGATCAAGTCGCTCTTCCTCTCTCTCTTGAAAAACCTGAGAATCCGGTTGGAGATGGTGTTGTCTGTGAGTTGATGATTTGAATGCATCAGGGAAGGAAAGATTGCAACTGCTTGATTAACCAGTCGCCCTCTGAATCCAGTCGTTGAGTATTACTGATTATGAATCCTGAAACGCTCAGATTTGAAACTTTTGAATCGGAAAGACGATTCTTCTGACGAGTTTGAGCTCTGAGCGAGGGAATGATAGTGCAAGCGTTCAAAGTTGACAAACATCAGAATACAGGTGATCTGGTCTGGTCGTGCTAATGTTAGCATGTTACATGTTGACGTTTGTGGTAATTGAGCACCAAAGCGCTGACGTCACGTGCCGCTTTCTCGCGTGCTACAGTTCAATGTTCGTCTCTACTCATTATCTTCCGATTTGTTCACTATCTGACACTTCCACGAGTCAGAAAGCGGAAGCACAAAGGAGCGCTAACCCTTATCCTATAGATACTCACTGTACCTTGCAAGGCTCCACCTGATCCCTTCAGACGAACCCGAGGTTTTGAACGGACGTGGCAAAGAAGAGTAAAATTATGCCAAGGTATACATAGATATGAATCAGTCTTGTCAGACTTGCTCTGATAGGTTCCCTCGCCTGTCGAATATTTGATCGAAGGAGCCTGGATATAAAGGTGGGACAATGTTTGAATAGCCTCCTTAGAAACTCATCACTTACATTCTATTCGACTCTACTTCTCAGATACAAAGCTACAATGGTTTTCAAACTGTACGGATACCCACTTTCCTCACCCGTCAAGCTCGTCGCAACTCTTTGCTTCGAGAAGAATGTACATTTTGAGTTTGTCTCCCTCGATCTTCTGAAGGGCGAAAACAAATCTGCCGAGCATCTTGCTCGAAATCCATGGGGAAAGGTGCCCGTCATCGTACGTTTCTTCCACTTCATTCAATGGCCAGGCCATTCCCGTTTCATTAACTACTCTCATTCAGGATGACGACGGTTTCATCCTTTACGAGAGTCGAGCCATCGTCCGCTACATCGCGGAGAAGTACTCTGCTCAAGGACCTCAGCTCATCCCCACTGACGTTCAAAAGCGCGCTCTTCTAGAGCAAGCCATTTCCAACGAGGCCTTCAACTGGGACAAACTTGTCGACCCAATCCTTTTTGAGACCATTTACAAGAAGTCGGTTCTATCATCAATCATCATGTGCAACTTGAATTCTGGTGCTCATGGCAAAATACAGGTACCTTGGAGGAGAGACTGACCCGGTCAAACTCGAACAACTCACAAATAGCCTCGGTAAAAACTTGGATGTGTTTGAGAAAATTCTTTCGAAGCAGAAGTATATCGCTGGTGACGTGGGTGTCTTGAGGTCTATCGTTACAGTTGACAGGAGCTAATAGGTCGAACATCTAATACAGGAACTCACTATTGCCGACTTCTACTTCCTTCCTGGAGGCTCTTCCCTTGCGATAGGTGGTGTTACTATGATCCAAGACAGGCCAAACTTGAAGAGGTGGTTTAACGAGATCTCGTCCCGTCCTTCCTGGCAGAAAGCACAAACCGCTCTCCAGGCGTGATTCACTGACTAGCCAGATGCTTATCGACCGCTTTCTTTGTAAGTTTGGTGAACTGTGTCTAATAAAGTATAACCTTTCCCGTCGGTGGGACTCTTTAAAGTTAGCTCAAAAGCAATGCCCATTAGCTCTCCCATTCACGGTTTCAGGTCAACGAATTCAAAGCAAGCAGACGGTGTATCCGAAGGAGCGGATTGTGATAATCACAAGAACGCCATGTAGTCTGGCGCATGGTTCGCATGGTCAATCTGTGGCTGTTTTGAAACAGTTGCAACCCAGGTCACGAAGCCGAGCGTTGGCGGCCTGATCTCAAGCACAGAAGCGCTGGGAGTTATACTTCTTAGCGCCTCATCCTGCGAATCAATCGCGCGATGCGGTGGCAGACGGACTCGCCTATACAACATCGCCAACCCGAGGTAGCACGAGCGCTGCCTCTGGTTAGCACAGATTTCGATGGTTCAGGTGTATATAAGGACTTCAGCTGGGCTCCTGAGCCTTAGATCCTCGAGCCTCTGCAGAACGATGGTTCTCAAGCTTTATGGCTTCCCTCTATCCAGCGCCGTCAGAATCGCCACGACCGTTCTTCACGAAAAGCAGATCCCATTCGAGTACATCAATGTGGACCTTTTGACGTACGAGAACAAGAAGGCTGAATATCTCGCGATTCAGCCGTTTGGTCAAGTTCCTTGCATCGTTCGTAGATTGCTCCGCTCTCTTATACATCGCTGACTCAATTTCGGGTATGGTTGCGTTAGGACGATGACGGCTTTATCTTGTATGAAGGCCGTGCAATTTCTCGTTATCTCGATGAGACCTATTCTGATAACGGACCGAAGCTCATTCCTTTGGATCCTAAGAAACGAGCTCTATTTGAGCAAGCTGCATCTTCCGAAGCATTCAATTTTGACCGGTATGGAACTCCTCTCGCCTTCGAACTATTCTTCAAAAAGTACGTGGTTGAGTGGCAGCGAAAATCGGAATAAGCTGACAAGGTTCGTCCCAGACTACGAGGAAGAGAACCAGATATAGCCAAGGTTGAAGAGCTCAAGACCATCCTTGCCGCCAAATTGGACGTGTATGACCAGATCCTCTCGAAGCAAAGATATCTCGTTGGTGACGTGCGTGACATCCAGTAAGGTGATCTTGTGCGATTATTTCTGATCCGACTGCATTTAAATGTCGCAGGAAATTACATTGGTTGACCTGTTCCATCTCCCAGTTGGGAGCGTTTTGGAGAAGGTCGGAGTCACCCTCATACAAGAGAGGCCAAACGCTGCGAGATGGTTCAAAGACATATCAAGCAGGGGATCTTGGCAGAAGGTTAAGGATGGTGCGGGACCTGCGTAGAGAGTCTGAGGGGAGGCTGGAATGCTTATTGAACAGCCAGAGGTCGTACTTCATGCTTATTCGGCTCAGCCTCTGTATGTCAAGATAGGCAGACCTTTCGCACCTACTAGAGTCGCCTCTTCTGCCCCACAATTCAGCTCCTGCACACCAATCCCAACATTTCCGCACAAAAGACTTCTACCCGACACATGTTATACATAGTGCTCCGGTAACCGATACGCATGCACTTGACTCGGATTGGTCGACCTACACCAAATATGGCACGAAATACCATACTGGGGATCGGAAATTTACGAAAATTTGAATTGAACTTTATCACCCTGAGCAGCTGGTTGAACTTCAAATACACGACGTCCACATAACGCACCTGCACCATGATGCAAACTGGTTAAACACTGCTATCTCCTCCCTACCAATATTACGTGACAATCTCATCGCTATCAAATCCTCTTTGATGTTCAACGACCAGCAAAAACTTCGGGCACGCTGCCAGACAGGAAATCTTTTGGCATCTGCGAGCAAACGCTGGCTTGCTGTGTTTACAGATGCTCCTGACATGTTGCCATGCTGGAAATCCCTGTACAAAGGTATTTCGATATGAAGTCGACGCATAGGTATGAAACGTGACCACGTAAGTACGCATACCGCTTACTTGGCATTCTTCCTGACGCTCATATAAAGGACAGAGGCATTTTGCGAGAACCGTATCAAGCTGTTAGGTACTTACGCCGCACTACTTTTGTCAGACTATCGGGAAAATACTGACTATATAACCTCACCGTGTCACTCACTTTCCAGTGTTCCCTTACTCCCTTATTCCCACCTCAGCAATGAACACTACCTCCTCGGATCCCTCAACATGGAGGCCGACCGACGAGAACTCCGTTGACGTCTTTCACAATGCTGCAGATCTCGTTGGCACTTGTCTTACTGGGTTTGGCTACGGCATTGCATTCGTCCTTTGTACTCTTTGCACCATTAAGTTGTGGGCTCAACTGCGATCCAACCGCCGCCCAGCTCTATTCATGCTGGGCTACACAACAGTTTTGGTAATATGTGGATGCCTTTACTTCGCATCAGCAGTGCGAATTCTTCAGGATGGTTATGTCACCTTCCGCAACTTCCCTAGTGGGCCCTACCAATATACAGTCTTTGCTTATTATACTCCGGATAACTACCTCGGGCTTGTCATATACTACATGGTCAATTGGATGACTGATGGATTGCTGGTGAGTAATTAACTGGGGCTCAATTGCACGCGCTTACTCTGGAGACAGATTTGGAGAGTATTATTGCTACCCAGCCTATCTGGAAGAATCGGCGGGCCTTACCACACACTCTAGTGACAAGGGTCTAGCCTAGAGCAGGGTGTAACATACAAAGGTTAACGTGCACCGTATAACGCTTATACACAAGCAAACACAAGCAGAGTTTAAGAGAGTGACTGTTAAGAGCTCAACTAGTTATCATGCAAGAGGTTTATGCACAATATAAACTAGTATATAACTTGGGAGTTATACCTACTACTACATCGGCTTTATATACAAAAGTAATACTACCAACTATAGACGGTCACTGGATCTAGGGTGAGGATAGGATTACACTAAGGTCCAAGATGAGGAAGAGTGCTGAGGAACACTATTGAGCACTACAGTAAGGAGACAAGGAAATGTGGCAACATACTTCATATCTGGAAATATCTTGATAAATATAGAACTCAGATCACGCTGGGAAGTAGGGGTCAAATATGGGGTTGTCAGAAGGATAAATAAATGAATCTGGATTAAAGGTGATGTCACTGTCCATATATGGGAACAAAGTTCCACTGATCATAACATTATCCCTTTCGTAAGGATTGATCTCCATATCAATCTCATTAACAATCGAAACATCTTTCTCCATCAATGTTATAATTGGCCACTGGGTCGAAGTCAGTGTAAGAGTCAATGTTGAGGGGATCTGGGAGATAGTTGTCATATCGGTTTCTGGTATTGGGCTAATGAATATTTGATCCAGTTGCTCCATTTCGCATAGATTGCCAGGAGCAACCATAAGGGCGAGGTTGGGTTGTTTGATGGTGGTGAGGAGGAGAGGAAGATGGACCTGGCATTGTCCTGTCAGTGGGTTGGTCTGGTGGAAGATGTGGTCAGATGCTATAGTCATTAAATACAGCAGGAGAGATTCCGGCATGAGAGAGAGGAACAAGAGCAACTCTGATTAGTTGTTGTTGAGTGGATTGGCTGCAACATTAGTCTCGTCAGTTAAGGGCTTCGACAAAGATAGCTCTGGAGGAGGGTTCATCATCAAGGATAGTTTGCTGTTGAGTGGAGATATTGTTGGGATAGTCAGAGGGATAGGCCAAGACAGGGATGGGGGTATTAGGTCAGGTAAGGATATGTCTATCAGAGTTGCCAGTCTGGGGAGGAGAGGGACATTGCCTAGGTTCTTCTTCTTCATTTCTAATATGACTAGTTGGAGTGGGAATATGAGGTCGTTGTATTTGAGCTGGGCTAGATTGCGATGAGGTGGTGGGCAATTAGGAGTGAACAGAGGAAGGAAGAACTTATGATCGATTCCTCGGTTGAGGATTTTCCAGACACTGGTGGCTAGTATGCCTGGGACTATATCTGCGGTAATCAGTGCAGCAATAGCATGCACATTCCGATTTGATATGACTCAATTGATGGCAGTAGAAGCATCTTCTTCTATAGCTAGGTGGGGAGGAGGAGGATCATCTGAAAGAAGCTTTTTGAGTTCATTGATTTCCATTGTTGTCATTGTGGTTAGCTAACTCCCAATTTTTGTTATGTACCAAGGGGCTTGGGTCTTCAGGTGGAGTTGGTTGAGTGGTGTCATTAGGGTTAGGAATATCCTTCAGACATATCTCTCTATGTCATACATCTCATTGTGAAGTTCCTATCCACTTTGCGGTGTGATCAAGTAGGAGGAACTTTTGACAAATCTTGAGATGGTGACGGGGGAGGTCACTGTTATCCAGGTCTTTATAGCTCTGGATGGCATCATTGTATGCAAGCGTGGAGTCACGTTGTTGATGAAAAGCAGTAAGGATATTTGACTAGAAGGTGTTGACCATGGTAGCCATTTGCAGATTATCGTTATAATAGGTGAACATGAAGGAGCAGGTTTCTCTAGCACAATCAATGGCTGAAACAAGTTAGGCTTGTATCTGAGCTGTGGTGGAGGAGGAGAGCAGTGCAAAGTAGTAGGGACTTTGATGTCGAGGATCATGACTAAGGGAGGAGGTTGTGGCATATTGGTCGGGACTAGTGGTGTCAGTTGTGTGTTCTATTGGTATAGGTTCTGGAGACTGGGGAGCTGTGTCGTAGGTCCTGGAATTGGTAGTAGTATCTGACTAGCTATCAGCAGTGGTGTTAGAGGAGGAGTAGTGATCCACTCATTCAAGATGCTGTTGGAGATATTCTTGTTTGTCATCAGAGCGCCATTTGATATTGGGGGTGAAGAAGGAGAGCATGTTGAGGTGGGTCCAGAGTTAGATGACATCAGACATGTGGGAGTGCAGGGGTGTGGTATGCAGAATTGATAGAAAGCAATGGTGGGGATGAGACATTTGATATGATTGGAAGAGAGAAAGGGGGTAGGGGTATTTATGATTTTTGTGTGTGGTACTTTTACTTAGTTGGCTTGTAGTGGGTTCCTGCATTGTCCTGTGGTAATTTATTTGTGTCTTTATACTCTCTGAGTAGTTCTCCTGAGTATTTGAGGTCATCCTCCCATTCCCAAGTGTCATCAGATAGGGAATAATCTTTCCACCTAATTAGGTACTTCATGCCCTGTGTGGTTCTTTTGTGTTTGATGATCTTCTTGACTTCATATTCTTCGAAACCGTCCACAAGGTCAGGTGGTGGGTCGAAGAAGTTAGAACCATATTGAGAGGTTTCCTTATATGGAGTGAGGAGTGTAGCATGGAACTGGTTGTGGATTTTCCAATTATGGGGTAGGTCGAGTTCATAGGTGACTGGTGAGAGTCTTTGACGTATTTGGAAAGGTCCTTCAACTTTTTGGGTGTATTTCTGTGAAGTGTCTTTGTTTGCTATAGTGGTGAGGTTTCAATTGTTAAGCCAGACTTTCTGACCTACTTCGAAAGGTTCCCAATTTGGGTTGTTGTAGCATCCAAGCATTACTTGTCTAGCTTTCTTGTGGGCTTCTAGGGCAAGTTGGCAAGATTTCTCTAGTTGCTTAAGATGTTTGTCTATGGCAGGTACTGTGGTTGGTTCTGTGGTAGGGTAGGTTCAGGGGTTGTAGCCATAGAGCAATTCGAAGGGAGTATGTTTTCATCCAGCATGGCACTGTGAGTTGTGAACAAATTCCACAGTTGGCAATATCTTTTTCCATTTTTGGAGGTCTCCATTGCAGTAGATGGTGAGATATTTTTGGATTTCCTGGTTGAAGCGTTCAGTGGTTCCATCAGTTTAAAGGTGGAAGGCAGTGGAGAGAGCTTGCTTGATACTGATAGCTTAGGTGAGGCCTTTCATGAAATGAGATGAAAAGCAGGGGTCGCGATTGCTGATGATCTTTTTGGGAATTCTATAACGAGAAAATACTCTTTCATCAAGTAGTTCTGCGATTTTCTTGGAGGTAACTGTTTTTGATGTTGGGATGAGTATTATCCCTTTCATAAGACTGTGGTCCACCACAGACAATATGCAATCACAGCCATCTACTGGGGATAGGTTGGTAATGAGATCCATTGAGATTTGGGTGAAAGGGGTGGTGGATCTAGGGGCTGTGATGGGCATAGGGGGTGGTTTTGTGGGGTGGTGGTTGATTTTGAATTGCTGGCATTTACCACATCCTGTGACATAGTTAACAACGTAGGATTTCATTCCAGGCCAGTAAACGAATGATTGGAGTTTTTGAAGTGTTTCAGCTATTCCTGGGTGTCCTGCAGTAGGAATATTGTGGCAGTATTGTACAAGTTGGCGTTTTATGATGGAGTTGTTTGGGATGGATAGTTTGCCATTTACACAAGGCAATCCTTCAAATCCTGGAGAATTTTGAATGAGGGTGGTGGTAGCATCATCAATGATGTTTAATTCTTTCTTGTCAAAGAATTTGTTGGGAAGTGCTGTAACATTGTGATTATCCTTGTCTGTCGGTTCATGATCAGGGCAGTGAGATAATGCATTGGCAGGTCCATTCTTTTGTCCAGTGATGTGTTTAATTTCTAGGTCAAATCTGGAAAGGTATTGGGTCCAGCGTGCTTGTCGTCAGCTGAGATCCTGTGGTTTTCTCCATCTTTTCAGATTTTCATGGTCTGACCAGATGATAGTTTTGTGAGGGGATCCTTCAATGTAATGTCTTCATTCTTTGAGAGTGCAGATAATGGTGAAGAATTCTTGTTCAGAGCAATAATAGTTGCATTCTGCAGTGGTGAATGATTTGGATAGATAGGCAATGGGGTGTTTAGTGCCATTGTCATCTTTTTGCAGAAGGATGGCTCCTGAAGCAAATTGTGATGCATCACATTCGATTTCGAAGGGTTTTGCATAGTTGGGCATGAGCAGGATAGGTTCTTTGAGGAATTTCTCTTTCAGTTGGAGGAATGCCATGTTGTATTCTGGTGTCCAAGTAAAGGTTTTGTTTTTGCTCATGAGCACGTTGAGGGGTCGTGCATGGTCGGCATATCGATGAACAAATTGTTGGTAGAAGTTACAGAATCCAACGAATTTTTGGACATCTCGGGTGCATTTTGGCATAGGCCAATCTTTGATCCCTTTTAACTTGGTTGGGTCCATAGAGACTGAGTTGGGTTTAATGATAACACCAAGGTATTTGAGGGTTTGTTGAGTGAACTCACATTTTTCGGTCTTCAAGTAGAGATCATTATCCTGAAGTATTTTTAGCACTTTGTGAGTGACCTGT
>KQ962491.1:18372-36066 GCA_001563735.1 Leucoagaricus sp. SymC.cos
TTTCCTCTTCTATTTACTCCAAGTCTCTCTATCTCTCACATCTCTCAGTATATCATAGTTTCCACTTTCCACTATATTCCGCTATATTCCACCCCCCTCTGAATATCTTCCACTCTGTCTCAAAACTTTCCCCTATTCTCTGATAATTCCTGTCTCTCTCTCTCTCTCTCTCTGTCTCTCTCTCTGCATCTCTCTACTCCTTCCTATGTACATAGTTTTCATTTTCTGCCTGTCTCTGCACCATTCCACTTTCTTTCCAAACTTTTCCACCTCACTTCACTTTTCCTTCTATTCACCTTCTTGAATTTTCACCAAGTTCCCCTTACTGCTTACTTCTGATTATTTTTGATTTCTTCTTAATTCACACAAAAAAGTCCCAAGAAAAACAACTAAAAATTTTATTTTCTCCCCCAGCAGTATAGTCCATTCATCTGAAATATGCATACAAGTCCAAGAAGCGGTGAGGAGCGGCCCCAACCTCAATCCTCCTCCATCTCATTGTTGGCCTTTTCCTCACTCCCCTTCTCCTCTCCCTCTCTCTGGCCCTCAGCCTCCTCTTCATCATCCTCCGCCATGTTTCTGCTCGAGCCCCCTGCCAATCATCCCATTTTCCACAATATATACTCATCCACCAGATCCAGGGTCCTCGTGAAGCGGAAATATGACTGGTCGGCAATTGCAACCAGGTTATCAACAGTCCCGATCAAGGCCTTCATTGCCCCTTCGTTGATGTCAAGGAGCAGTTGGTTGAGCATTTTCAGTAGCAGCTGACATTTCTTCTTCTGAGCATAGCACGGCCCACAGGACCGAGTCATTATGTTGCTAGGAATTGATTGGTCGTTCATGCAATCAACAAAATGAGAAATACTTACCCTTTTGGCAAGGTGACAATACACTCCAACCCCAAGTCATGGCACCACTGACAGACTTGATCGCCGCCCATCACCAATCATGGCCGAATTGTGATCGTTGGCCCCCTCTTCTTACGTGGTTTCTTAGCTGTCATGGCTACCTCCTCGCCTTCATCCTCGTCCTCCTCGTTCTTCCGTGCCCGTTTTCAACTCGATCCTTCCGATGCCACCTGCAAAGAGCCAGCCATCAACTTGTCTTGAGGCTGGGCCTGACCCTTACCTTTCTTCTTCACCCTTGCCGCTGCCTTTTCCTTCTCCTTCTCCTGCTGATGCCTTTCTGCTACTCCCCACTCATGCTCCTCCCGCTCAATCCTCTCATGCTCCACATGCTCCTGTTCCAAATGTTCTTCCTTCTCGATCCTTGCCAACTCCTCTTCTTCTCGACGCTCCTTCTCCTCCATCCTCAACCTCTCTTCCTCCACTTTCTTTGCTGCCTCCTCTCATAATCATCTTGTTTCGGCAAGTTGTCACCAACATTCTGCTGCACTGGCAGCGGGGGTTTGGGATCATTGGGTTTGCGAAGGTGGGGGGCTCGACATGTTGGTAAAAGGTTAAGAACGAAAAAATTCAAAGTTCACCTTATATATCTGGGGGTGCATGATTTTCCCACACGATTGATTCCATTGGCCTCGAAGGCTCAGCCTTAAGGGGGGAATACTGTTACAACTCATACGTTTCTGGACAAACCCAACTAATACTGACTGTTTCCACATTACTCCGTTTCTTTTCCTACCGTTTTATATCTTACCATTTCTTCATATATTATTTGTTTCCGAATATTCCCGTCCGCTTCTGCTTGTCTCCCTTCTGATTCCTCTCGCTTCTTATTCCTGTTGATTATTAGTTCTTATTCCTTTCTATATCTTACCACTCAGTACTGATGGTTTCCGTTCCGCCTTCACATTTCCTTTTATGTTACACCTGCCTTTTATGATTTCATTCATACTTCATATGTCACTGCCCATTTCCCTTTATATGCCCGCTCTTCATACTACATCATTCCTCTTCATTATCTCTCCGTCGTTTCTATCACACGCCCGTCACGTCGCATAGTTTTCTGTTTATTCTACTTTCTTGTTTATCACTTTCCAACGTTTTCCATAGGTATATAAGTAGCGGATTACTGTTCATGTATTCTCCAGTCTGATAATCAACTTAGTTCGACACTCTTGATTATTCTGACTCTAAACTATTCGTCCTCTAAGTTCCTCTAAGTCCTTTTCTATCTTATTCCTAAATTGGACCATCGGCAGTGGAACAGTGCAGCACATAAGCTGAAGCCAAGGTCCATTCCCAACTCTTTCCGATCTTGTGCCTCTGCCTCTGCCTCTGTCTCCATGTAGATCATTCCTGACCCTTTCCAACCCTTCCATGTCTATTCCCTCTCTATCCTGTCTTGGAACTTAACAATTTGCTCAGGTATTGATTTCAATGTAAGTGGATCTCCATGATGCTGCTGGTCCATCCATGTAGGATAGGATCCATGGTATGGTGATAGTATTGTCGGTATTGCCAGCAGCATTATTGAATAGTGTGGCATTTGCTGAGATGTAGAGTTTGACAGCTTCTTTCCATCGTCAGTAATCCTTTGGGTTACCAAGGAATGTTGGTGGAGTGTTGAACTTAGGTCGTTTTGGAGTCACTGTTGCCATGTTGGGTACGTTGGTTGGGGGTGGATTAGGTGGTGGGTTCAGAGATGGTTGACATGGGGTTCTAGGTGTATTCCTGACAGGTGGTGGAGATGTGGGTTGGGGTGTTCTTGTCTGAGTTGCAGTGCAGCCTGTAGATTGTGGTGGAAGTGAGGGAAGAGAAGATTGTCCAGAATCTGGTTGTAGTCTGGAGGTGGGGTCAAGGGTGAGTTCTCTTGTTTCAAGGGCTTCGAATACAGAGAGTTCAAAGGGATTAAGGGGTTTCTTGTGAGATTGGTACCTGAGGTTGACAAGTCTTTATTGTACTGTGTCAAGGTCAAGTTTTGTGACATTAAAGAGCTCATCTGCAACGAATGATCACTGTTGTATGAGAAATTCATAAAGGGTTGACTCGAGGTTGTTGAGGGGATTATTAACAGATTTGTTGTCATAAAATGCGATGGTATTATTGAGTTATGCAATATTCTGTTGTTGGGTTTTCTGTTTGGCTTGTTCAAGTCTTTGTTCTTCAGCTGGGGTGAGTGGAATGATCTGGGTTCTAGATAGTTCAGTCTCGAGGGGTTCTTGAGTCTGTCTTCCTTTTTCTTTACTAGAGGAAGCAATTGTGGGTGGGATTGAGGAGGGTGATGTGCCTGGGAGTTTAGGTGAGGTTTTGGGGGAAGGTGAAGTGGTGTGAGTGGTCAAGGTGGTAGCTGTTTCTCCTGATGATAAGCTTGGTGGGGGAGAATTCTTTCTATGTTCTCTGGCTTCTTTTCTTTGTTTGGAGGTGAAGGGATACAGAACTCCTGAGGAAGTGGAGCATGTAAGTGATAGGGGTGGGGGTCAAGGCAGTATTGTGTGGCAAGATGTGCAGTGTTGTAGTGTTTGAGGAGGTTATTAGAGATGGAGGTTGAAGTAGTTGTCCAAGAAGACAAGGAGGAGTCAGAGTGGGTATAGAAGGGAATAATGGAAGAATAATGGGATGCAAAGAAATGGGTTCAGTTTGGATATAAGTCAGTAACCTTGGTTTGACTTCTTCTACAGTGGCACACAGGGCTTGTAGAACAACAGGGACTTAGCAGAGGTGTGTCAGATTTAAACTCTTATTTTCATCCTGAACTAGACAGTCATTGTTAAAGGTTGGACAGACCCTCTTGTATGGTGGCAAGGAATAAGTGTGGAGAGTCTAGTAGCGGTGGCATAGAGTTCACTTGTGATTGGAAGCCTAGCGATAGAGCATAGAGCCAATCAGTGCAGGGAGCCTAGCAATAGAGCATAGAGCCTGCAGTATAGGGTTGCCTAGCGATGAAGCATAGAGCCCTATGGAATCCAAGAATATGATGCACGCAAAGGTTTGCAAAGGAAGTTATATACTTATGTTATTGCTACCCAGCCTATCTGGAAGAATCGGCAGGCCTTACCACACACTCTAGTGACAAGGGTCTAGCCTAGAGCAGGGTGTAACGTGCAAAGGTTAACATGCACCATATAACGCTTATACACAAGCGAACACAAGCAGAGTTTAAGAGAGCGACTGTTAAGAGCTCAACTAGTTATCACGCAAGAGGTTTATGCATGATATAAACTAGTATATAACTTGGGAGTTATACCTACTACTACATCGGCTTTATATACAAAAGTAATACTACCAACTATAGACGGTCACTGGGTCTAGGGTGAGGATAGGATTACACTAAGGTCCAAGATGAGGGAGAGTGCCGAGGAACACTATCAAGCACTACAGTAAGGAGACAAGGAAATGTGGCAACATACTTCGTATCTGGAAATATCCTGATAAATATAGAACTCAGATCACGCTGGGAAGAGGTGGGCCCTACCAATATACGGTCTTTGCTTATTATACTCCGGATAACTACCTCGGGCTCGTCATATACTACGTGGTCAATTGGATGACTGATGGATTGCTGGTGAGTAATTAACTGGGGCTCACATCAGAAGGATAAATAAATGAATCCAGATCAAAGGTGATGTCACCGTCCATATATGGGAACGAAGTTCCGCTGATCATAACAGAGAGTTTATGTTCTCTTCAGCGCAAAGAGGCACCCCTGGGTAGTCATTCTGTTTCCTTGCTTGATCTATCTTGCGTCAGTTGGTGAGTGAAATATTCCATCCCACCATGGAAAGATCCCATGTGCATGTGTCTGAGATAGCGATGGGGCTTGACGTCCTTATCGAGGATTCACATACCGCTCAGTCATTCTGGTCTGCAGTGGCAGTACCTTTCGTGCTCTCACATTACGTTCCGACTACCTCCCTCACCATCATTTACACAACTCTCTTGACATATCGGCTTCTTATGGCGAGGAAGCAATATATACGGGCAATGGATAAGTCGTCATAAATCGATACAAACCCATGCTGAGCTTTGTTCGTTTGTGAAGGACGCACTTCTCACGATAGCTAATACCTGAGCGTTGCGACAATATTCATTGAGTCATCGGCCCTCTATAGAATCTGGTCTATCATTTTTCTCGTTCTGTATGCCATTGATCACCCCATGCAACATGTCTTCTTGGCAACTGTGACCGACATAGCGGTGAGTGGCTTGAACTACCCGAAATACGCCTGCGCTCATTATAGTCAGATCATTGCAGTGTACTCGATTACTCATAGGTTATCACAGGGAAAAGCATGGAGCACGAACACAGAGGCGAATTTGTCCACATTGGATACCAGAGCCTGGAACGACGTTGAGAGGATCTAACCGAAATATCAAGTCATTCGGCACGAGTGGCCGCTCAGAGTCTACGACGCGTTTTGAATATGCCGCTGCGGTTGAGACTGGTGATATCATCAACGACGATAGGAGGGTAACAATGGAACTGTGAATATCTAGTCGTAAATTCGGTTGGTCATGAGAACTGCAATACCAGCAATCTCAATCATCATTATTTACTACTGAGTCGTCATCAAGGTACCCACCAGTGAGTACTGAGCACCCGAGCCGCCCATTCATCCGCCGTCACTTCCTCTCCCACTAGCTTCCCTTACTATTCGAATTGGGAATCGTTGTCTTCCTTCTTCTGCTGGCTCTTGTACCATTTGAATGACTACGGTCATGTACCTTTGCAACCAGCTTCGGAGCCTAAATCTTGAAGTCTCTAACCAAACAGCTACAGCATGGGTCAGCGTTACAATTGCAGGACAACCGGAAAAGAGTGGTCAGACTGGCATTGTCCCAGCGTAACACAACACAACGGCCTTGCATTGTTTTAGCGTTCATGCTTCGGCACTGTGCGTAATAGGGATTCAACATTCGAGTTTTGAAGAAACTGCACCAACTAAGTCAAAGAACACCTGCTGAGAAGAGTCTAGATCGAATCGAGGCGGTGGGACTATGTGCCTCTGGATAAACAATGGATGGCGTTGCGCAGTATCAAATGATATCCGAAATTATCGTGCGTAGGACTTCATAGCGCATTGGCGCCTGTCACCCTGGTCAGCCAACCAAGATGACCTTAACGCAAACCATCAATGGGTTTGAAAGTCATACACATCCTCCTTAGATCACTTTTTGATCGGGCTCAGGCATCCAAACAATTGCAGGGAGTAAATTCCGCATCCGCAAGGGTAGGGAGTTGGAACTCGTATGTGGTTGCACGACGTCTTTGTGCAGAGTGTAAGAACAGCACATTCAAAGTAGAGCTAGTAACATCCTAGTGTATATCCTATGAGGTCCGATTGCGCAAAACAGTTTCTGATCAGCTAAAAGCATGCACGCGCACGATTCCCCTATAGGAATGGCTGGCTAAGGGAGACTAGTGTTAATTTTCAAATCGTCAGGTTTCGAAACTGTTGTTGCTGAGCAGGTATAACAGTTAAACCAGTTAAGCTAGTTAGTAAATTCCTAGGATGTTGCCGTAAGTAGATCCACTCATTTCCGAGTCAGACTCCTACTGGAGCTGAGTGATATAATAAGCACAACAGGGCCAAAGCCTACCCGAAGATCAGATATATCCTTTTCAATCGACTCCCAGTCCTTGCCCTCAGCTCCAAACCTTATTTCAGCGCACACAGGTCAAAATGGTGAGCAGCTGCGGCTTCCGTCACCGGCGAGTAACATGGGCTGCTTCTAGCTTCACAAGCGTTAGATTGATCATCGGGCACATGTCATAACACACCCTTCATAACTTTCGTGTGACGGTTAACAGCCTCGCGCGTCTTACGAACCCACTACGCTAGTTTTCTCAGTTTAAGCAGGATCCCCGAACAATATTACTAAAGTCTGGTCCGGCGGGAAGGTCTGACCTGCGGATTGAGTACGGCTGACAAGTCGGTCTGACGAAATATACTTCAGGCGCCCATCCTCCAAAACGGATCCCCATCATGAGCAAGTCTAAATTTATCTCAGCAAGTGCAGATATAAGCTCGCCAGTTCACAACACAAGATGAACCTCCAAACTCATCCATTCAAGACTTTCATCACTCGCTCTATCACAACCTCAAGTGACTGCGTTGGCAGCTATGTACCGTGTTGCTCATGTTGAAGCTCTGGATGGTAAGACGCTGTTGCTTTGCCGTTATAGGCCAAGTTATCAACTAAAGCCTTTCTCTCATCCAATTAAGATCACAGAGCATTTGAGGCTGAGGCCGTCTGGGACGAAGCATATAGCACCGGTAAGACCAAACGTTACTGAAAAAAGCACTGCTCTCACTCTATGGCTACTGCCAGACCTATGTGCGAACGCTATGGTTGGAGGTCGAGCTGACCTTCGACGCCGTAACGCAAAGGCTTGTATCAGAGCAGGTATCGTCGGAGGGAAATTCTATGTCGCATTGGATGAGAATGACAAAGTAGTCGGGACAGCCGTATGGTACCCTGCCGGTAAAGACTTTCTTGCCGAGTATGTTTGGCCTCTTGTTGTTTCTGGGTGACCGACAAATTAATCGTTACAATAATCCACCAGCGAAAAGCAACAACGAGAAGGAGCTTCAGAGCTACTTGCTATCATCGAGCGAGAGGAACCAGAACTGCACAAGTGGTGGATGTCTACTGTTCGCCCTGTTTTGACCGCGTTTTCCTCGGATCATTCAACGCTGACGAATGACAGTCAGTTACTACCACTCACTGCAAACACTACCGACAAATTCATGGGCAATGGCTTCAGAATGGGGACTTGGAAATTGTACTCTTTGACGGTTGCAGAAGGGCACAGACGCAAAGGTATCGCCAGGATGTTAGTCAAAATGGGTGAAGACCAGGTTTGTCTTAGCGATCACATCACTATCGCCATCTCGGATTCCTGAATCAAATCCATCCGTTTAGGCCGCTGCTTTAGGTCTTCCTGTCTGTATCGAGGCTGAGAACGAACACAACGTGAGTCACAAATTTCTTCCTTAATGTCACTCAATGCTTCGACGGCTAACGAATACTCAGATGGGAATATATAAACGTCTTGGATATCAACTCGTGGGTCATACTTCCATCCCGGGCCCTTCTAATGCAGAGGACTTCAGCTGGTATTGTCTTGCAAAGCATTTTGGCGCCGAGGAACGGAAAGCTGTTTAATGCATTTACCCCTGGATATATGATGGCAGATACAACCCCTCTGAGGGCGGCGATCCAATTACAATATCATTAATGACTACCAGTAGTTGGAAAATCATGGACGCGGAACATCGAGTTAACATGGATAAGCGTTTGATTTGATCAATAAACTTGAGTTAGTGTGAGTGCGTTTGCCAAGCCGCATCCAGTCAAGGGCATCACCCCAGATCACGGTTTCTTGCTTGTTAGATCGCATCACAACAAAAACGTAAGTGAAGGCAAATTACGAGGCGCAGCCTGAGGGTAAAGTTCGCACTTTCACTAGAATACTGACCTGAATAACATAAGATGAGTACTTGCATTGCAGTTGAGTGGTCCATTTGGCTG
Organism: Leucoagaricus sp. SymC.cos; assembly: GCA_001563735.1. Classification (NCBI taxonomy): domain Eukaryota; kingdom Fungi; phylum Basidiomycota; class Agaricomycetes; order Agaricales; family Agaricaceae; genus Leucoagaricus; species Leucoagaricus sp. SymC.cos. The sequence continues at coordinate 26,811 of KQ962491.1, forward strand.
GCTGTGGAGAATTGAGTCGGAGAGCTTTGAAGCACTCAGATTGGTTCAGGGCCGGTGGGGCCGACCTAGTCGGCTGTCGAGTACGCATGACTTCGCACCCTATTTTTGACTATCCAGTCCTAGCTTCGCATTTCACCAATCATGATGTACGTATGAATTGCGTGCGACTTCATGGAAGCAGCATCAGTATGACGGTCCAGAACAGGAGGTCTCGGCTTGTTGTCGTATGTTCTCACTCCTTTCTAGAGTTGCATGCTTAGATATTTAGGTTTGCTTGCATTACTTATTAATGTAACATAGATCTCACCACTTCCACCATCCTCTGCATGCGACCACCACTTGGAGGATTTTTACCCTCGGGAGGGCGACATGCAGCGCCCGAGCACGCTAAAGAGCTCGATTATCAGCCCCTCCTTGACGATGATCAGCTAAGTGCATCGTCGGAGGGGTCACCGACGCCTTCAAAAGCTCACCCTGCCCACCTACCTCGAAGATTGGATTTCACCCTTGTCTTCAACGTCATCCTCACTGTCTTCAACCTCGCCCTTGCTTTGTATATATGGCACTATATTCACTCCCTTCCTCTCAAGACTTCGTTTTATCCTGTACATAAGTTGACAACTGCTGATGTCCAGAGTTTGCGACGTCCATCGCAGTTCATCAACCTAGAGAAAATGTATGCAAACAGAAAACCTCAGCCTCGCAAATTCACAAATTGGCCCATCGTTCTCGCTCCACTCGACCCAGATGTCCCACGAAAAGCGCTAGGTGATGATCCAAAACGCCATCGCACTCGTGTTGGAACCATTTCTCCAGAGGATCGCCAGGTCCGAGTTACGGGCAAGGTGCGATGTGAGTACCATTCAGGCAAGAAATATACTCAACCTGAGCCGAAACAGGTTTCAACAATCGCTCAGTTCCGTGCAATCGATTTTATGATGGAATACTGCCAACTCGTCCTCAAACCTCCTCCAGACTCGGTCATTGGCACGAGTAACGTTAAAATTGATCAACTTTATTTTGACCTACCACTCCAGCCACAAGAGCTAACCTTTGCGAATCGTCCCAGTCGCGCCAGTGGAAAGCTTCTGGCTTCCATTAACGTCTTCAATGGCTCGGAATGGAGGCACACCTTCAGCTGCTCACCGGATAGGGTGTTCACGTTCGAACTGGCGTGTGAGGAGGCTTCGTTGTGTAAAATGGATTGGTGGCAGAATAAGGAGAAGCAGGATTTCGGTATGTCAAATCGTGCCGCTCGGTGCTTCTGAGTACTGGGATTGACCAGATGTTGGTGTTTCCTTTCAGGCCTTTTTCTGGTTCAGTCGTCTACCGAGTTTTCTTGATGCACTAGTTCATGTTCACACGAAAGGAGCGAAGAACCTGTAAAAACAAAGATAGTCTAAATCACGCATATGTCTCTCAGTGTCTTCTGAAAGCTTCACTTGACAGTTTTCATGAACATTGAAGATACCACATCCAGTGAGTTCCTTCGAATGCTATGCTTGGTTGCGGTCCGTGGTCCGTGCCATCAAGTTTTACAGTATCACTGATTGAAACATGGATAGGGAAGAGTGTGAGTGTCGCTTGATCATGCTGCATGTAACCGATGACCGTCCGTGCGGTTTAAGGGGAAGAACTCAAGTAGCGGTTCGTTCTAAAATTTCCATTTGATAATCTAGGTAATGTGCTTCTCAGGAACTGGCGGGATGACCTCTAGTTGCGACTTCAGGAACTGATTTCTAGAATAGCGGTTGCCCAATCGGGACCACAGCCTGAGACTGGGGAACCATATAGAATTTTCTAAGCGATATTAGTCATGCTGCATGCAGTACATAAGTATCAGATTTACTTCTCGCATGTCGTCTTGTCAGGCAATCCGAGTCCATCCTCTATCATACTTGTTTCATGAAGACTCTCCTGAGATTTGCCCTAGTTTTAATCCCTGTCGTTTCAGTCTTTGCATTTTTCATAATCTCTATTCTTGAGAAAGACACGGCACCGGCTGCTGTGAATACGCCCCAGCGGATCCGAAGTAAGTCTTTCCACCAAATAACGGCATATCACCCGGTTGCTCAGCAAAATATGAGGTGTCGTCAACTGGTACAAACACCTATACTCAAATGAAGCAGTGGCGATAGAAATTTTTGGCACCTCATATTATGGGTACGATGAGGAGGGCTCTCAACACTGGACACACCTTCTCCCACCCGGCAACGATACGCATCTCGTAGAGCTGCACGATGGCCGACTCGACGAGGATATAACCAGCAACATTTACACCGTCACGCTTTTCCATCAGCTTAAATGCTTGGAGATTTACAATCGCATGTATCTCCAAGGTCCTTTAGAGGAACCCCCTCTTATCATTCACCACTGCTTGAATTATCTGCGGCAGCACATCTTATGCCAGCTTGATACAAAGTTGGAATCGGTGAAGACGCCGAAGGCTGAGTCATCGCGAACCTATACTAGCGTGTGTAGAGATTGGACAAAGATCTACGAGGCAGTTGAGCTGGCATCTACGATAGATAGTAGAACATCTGTTTCATATTGAATGAATACGGTCCATGCACTAAATCCAGTCTTCAGTCAGCTGTGAAGCCCGAAATCCTTGCAAGCTTCAGTAGGGTGCCTTAATTATTATAAACCAAGAGCAAAACGGGTGATCCAAGGGGAAACGCAGCGGCCTGTCACTCCGTTGACGAGAATCTGTGGGGAATTCAGAGCCGGCGCATCACAAAACATCTGATGCCAGATTAATCCTAGCCAGGGCGTTTATACCAATTTTGTAATGTTAACTTCAAGTTGAGTTTACGCACAGATTACGAGTAATGAGCCGAAAACCTTTGACTAGTTCGGTCATACTGACATTATCTCAGTATAAGATTATGTACGCGGTCAAGGCTTCTGGGAAAGGAAAAAAGAAAGTTAAGGGATTTTAGCTAGATCGGCTTTGTTTTACATGTTTATTTTACTTTAATTTGCTTTTATTTTCCTAAAATCAGGAGTCTGATTTCTTGTGTTGCGGAGGGACCCAACGTCGAGACCGGGGTTTGGTCATGTGTTTTCCTGGGGGATGGCCGAATTAACGGGCACCGAAGAACATGGGCGTTGGGGCCTGAGCGTCTTGGCTGGACCTAGGGCCCAAACAGGCAAGCTTGAATGGCCGCTGAGCCAGAACCAGACACTATTAGGGCGTATGTGGGTGGGAGAAAACGAGTCTGGGCAGCGGGATTACTTAGGGGCAATGATGTTAGATGTGGTAACGGAATGTATTGACTTGGCAACATGTGTACGCGTTGCATGTGGATGTCTATTCCTCTTGATCCCGCTGCTTATCTTATCTGTTGATGAGGCATGGCCTCATCACGGAGTAAAACCGACGTCAAGGACACCATTCGCATTGTACGTACTAATTCATCGAAACAGTATTCCCGGAGTTGGCGTGTCAATGACTACAGTTGCAGACGGACATTCACTAAAGTGTTGTAGGCTTCAAAAGACTTCCGAAGATATTTTTAACTGCATTAAGATCTGGATGCCCTCCATCTCCCAAACCCATAGCATCCCGGAAATGTTGTTGCCAGCGTTCTTCATCTCCAGTGTTTTCAGCCCGGCGACATAATCCGGCCGACTCAAGAGCGAGGCGAATTTCCTGGCTCGTCGGTCGTTTCTTTGGGTGTCGTAACCAACAGCGATCAACCTGCTTCCAAATATTCTCCTTGATAGGGTTCGAGATAACGGTTGGTCGGGTCGGTGTTTTGTACTCCAGAAGGGCCCTCAGCACCTGTGTCTCGTCCCTTAACTCATAAAAAGGAACTTTTCCTGTCAGAATCTAGATTACGTATAGACATCTCATCAGAGGTCACCTCAAGGACGGAAAATTGTTTGACATACCTCATGGCAGACACATCCGAATGCCCATATGTCGCTTGTGACCGTGGTCTGTACACCATCAAAAATGAGCTCGGGAGCAGCCCATCGGATGGTGAGACCAGACGGAAAAGACCCGCTGACCCGTGCTGAAGATTTTGACTTCGTTGATGATACCCCGAAGTCCGTTAAACAAGCTCTGTGATAGTCATTCACGAGTATGTTTGTCTGCGCACTGGGTTAACACAATAAGTGGCATTATGTGGACTAGTAACACTTACGCCTTTCAGATTGCCATGGATAAGACCAAGATGGTGCAGATGTTCCAGGCCAGATATCACGTCATAAACCTTGTAGTCAAAGTGAATGAAACCGAAGTACGCCCTGTTATGCGGAGGTTACACTTACAAAGGGTGTACGGGACACGGATCGATTTGAAGCCAGATACTCGAGGAGAGTACCATTGCGCATCCAGGGAGACACAAGGCAGAGATCTCGGCGCGAGTCGTCGAGATAGTAGAGTCCGTAAAACGGACTGATATTCGGGTGGTTTAGTTGGCCCCATACGATTACTTCCATGGCATACATCTGAAATCACGGGTCAACTTTGGTTGAAAGGAAAATATAGCCATCAAAATCTTCATACCTGTAGTACCATGTCAACATCGGGCTTTTGGTGAGTACGTAAAACCTTCAATCGAAGTTGTTTTTCACCAAAGAGTCCTTTACGTATATCAGCAGTTCTACCTGTGACCTCACTCAGATCTGGCACAATTGACTTCTTCATGACATGACAAGCGGGGCAAAGCGATGTCGTCCTGTTGATTTTGACAAGTGCGGAAAGGCTGTGCTGGCGGAGCCACGACGTTGGAAGCATCGGCTCCAGGAGGACCTAATCGTAATAAGTCACTGGACTATGATAGACTCGGTGCTGCAAGTACTCACTGAATAAAGGTAATCGACAATAATTTGCGCCGTATTGCCGGTCAAGTCGCAAAGACCTTGCCGTAGCTCGTCGTTGGACAGAATACTGGATAACATCTCCAGAAGAAGGTCAACGAGATTCTGTTCGAGGCTCGCATCCAGTCCTCTGAAGACTTGCTCGACCTTCTCTAAATCTAGAACTTCCGTTGAAGTCATCTGTGTTGCATGCATAAAGTTCTGCCTTGTCCTCTCCTCATTCTTTCGAGCTTCCTCGTCATTCCATTGCGATAATCCAGCCCACTGCAGCCTCTGAGAAATCTCCCGTGCTTTCGGTCGGTTCCTGGGTTCAATTACAAAGCAACGATTAACCTCCTCCCATATAGTTTTCTTGATTCTATCTGGAGTATCTATCGAAGGCAAGCCTGGTTTCTGTTTCTTCATAAGCGCTACCGTGACTTGGAAGTCGCTTAGTTGAGGGAACGGTCGGCTTCCAGTCATGATCTAGTCGAGACACCATAAAGAACAAATATGTCGAAACTCGAGGCAAAACGTACCTGATAGAGGACACATCCAAGCGCCCAGACGTCACTTGCAAATGTCGGGCGCCTGTTTGAAGCTGACCCGGCGTCATCCCCCGACTCATCCACCTCCACAAGCTCAGGTGCGGTCCAACGGATACTGCCTCCGTAAACTTCCTTTGTTATGTTTACGTTCGCGAGGGTCTTGTCTGTGTGGATGAATGACATTCCAAAATCTGTGATGCAAGCCCTCCCAAAATCGTTCACGAGAACGTTGGCCTCAATTGGGAATCAGGGCCGTTGGCCTGCAGGATATGAGCAAGCTAGACGTACCCCTTTCATATCACCATGGACCAGGCGTAGATCGTGAAGATATTCCAGACCTGCAGCGACGTCATAGACCTAGAATAAGGCAAGTAAGAACAAGGGGTTGCGCGAATAAAGCATGTTTACGAGATGTGCACGAGGCGCTGTTGGGTGGTTTTTCAAAAACTGGACGAGATCGCCATTGTGCATCCAAGGAGATACAAGGCAGATCTCTCGACGCAAATCATCACGATAATAGACACCGTAGAATGGAGCGATGTTCGGATGCTTGAGCTGCCCCCAGAGAATTGCTTCTTTGGCATAAAGCTGAGAAAAAAGACTCGATGAGTGCACCTGACAAATAGCAAGTAGCGGATGACGTACCTTTAGCATATACTCAGTGTTCGACTTGCTCAGACGGACCACTTTCAAGCACAACTTTATATCCCCAAGCTGGACCATATGAATGTCAGAAAATCCTCCGATCGCTTCGCGAGAGCTTCCGGATATAACAACGTCCTTTAATGTGTAGCAGTGCGGGTACAACAGCGATGATTTGCTGAGTTTGTAGAGAGCTATGAGACAGTGCCGACGGAGCCAGGGTTTCGGAAGTTTTGGTTTCGAGAGAACCTGATGGTCAAAAGAGAATGAGTATTTGAAGGGATGCGAACCGATGAGTACTTACGGCATAGAGGTAATCAATCATTATTTGCGCATTACTACCTTGTAAATTGCACAGGGCGTGTCGCAGCTCTTGGCTCTGTAATACATTGCAAAGAGCGTCAAGACGGAGATCGGGAACGGTCTAGAAGACATAAATGTACATTCTTCATCTCACTAGAATACAGACAGAACTCACAGATGCTTCCTCGGTTGGCGAATTACCATTGATATTACCCTCGTGCTCGTTTGCAGTATGCTCATCGGGCACAATACCTGAAAGTAAGATTCGCGTTTGAGACAGAAAATCATGGCGCAGAGCGGAGTGTATACCTTGAGCGTCATGTCCGACCCGGAGCCTAGAGTCCCAATCTATCGCAATTGGCTCGTCACATTCAATCGATGAAGGATCTAGGTACGTCGGCAACGGCGGATTGACTGGTGGTGGAGGGGTCGGGCTTGTACCGTCGTTTGCTTGACGGCCACGGTGCAATGCAAGGAGTTGCTGATACTCTTCGTATTGAGCCGTACTAAGTATGTAACCGGATCCACCTGTCGTAATCTGATCAGAAAGCAGCCTATTTTGTGGGAGTTTTTTGCACTCACTACTCGAATCGGGCGTAGATGAACGGTGTCCATAAGCGTCCGCATCGCTAAAGCTCAGGTCTGAATACGTCCGTACAATACCTAGTCAACACATGTAAAGGCGACAAATACCATTGAAAGCTCACTGTCAGTAGAATCTCTCTGCTTCTGAAGGTCGAATTGTACACGTCCGCGAACACCACTAATGTTGGTCGAGGTAGAGCTCTCGGCGAGAGGTTGATTCACTGCGGCCTTTTGATGGCTCTTTGGAGGTTTCCCCCTCCGAAAGAAGCGAGCAATGGGGGACGTGGCACTCTGTTTCGGTGGATCCATGAAGGAGAGAGTTAGGTTGCTGGGAAGATTCCGACTGTGCGCCAGTGACAAGAAGCTAGTCACTGATCACATGCGCACCAGAAACGTTATCAGGCTAACGCCTAAGTGCTGGGGCTCAATGTTCATCACAGATCAATCGGTATCGAAAACGGCTGGAAGTCTCCTGCCATGTGTTCCGAGGTGGTAGCTAGTTCATGCTCTCAAGGATACTCATGAATGATTTGCGAGTAGCAGTTCACTCGCGTTCTTGAATACGTTCAACTGACATATCATCTATTATAGTCCAAATTCTCATAGATGAGCGCAGTCAAATGCATGATGTTGAGATAGGTATAATATCACCACGATCTTGACAGCATCAGCATTGCCGAGTTCCTAAACACACTTGCAAGCCTGATCAACCTCGTCTCCGAAACCCTTCAAGAAACAGGTTTACATCAGCTCACAAACCCCCAAAATTGAGGAGCAAAAGTAAGACTGAACTTGCAACTCGCCTCGTCCTCATATTGCTCAACTTCCCATTAACCAGATTCAAGCCGTCCTCAACAAGACTCCATTCTGCCATCCGTACATTCGCCGCTGGGTCTGATTCCAGAGAGAATATCTTCATAGACACCAGGGGGGTGCGGCGTCCTTTGTCTCCTGGAAGCTTCACCACTTGGTATGGAAAGACGGCAGATTTTACAGCTTTCCGACCTTGGTATTCGTTGAGTTGGCCGTCTAGCGATAGTGACAATGGCGTTGGTATGAAGGAACGCGCCATTCGTTTACGCGTCAACCAACGAGAACGTATCAGCTTCCACCTGGATGACATTTATAGTAGGACGTCAAATTGAATCTGTTGCGATAAGGATGGGAGGTGGAAGAAAGAGAAACGACGTCTTGAACTCGTTTAATCATTTTGTTGACGGAGATGACGAGCGTGTCGCTGGCAGAGAAGAGGATGGTGTACAAGTGACATGGGCCGTCCGATAGCCGGAGTACAAGATGAGCAATGGGGTTTGCTGAGGTTATGAAAAAGTGCTTACATTCTCCTGCGTTTTCCGCTTCCACGCAGCATTTGGGGTGTAGGATCTTAGAGTTGATGAACGGGTCTCATAACCCGGATTGACCGGCGAGAGCCAAATCTTCAAGAGGTCGAGGGCTGATATGTTCAAGAGAATCCGGCTTGCAGATTCAAGAAGCTGGTTTGTATTAGGGTTCGCCATAATCGTCTCTCGAGTTTGAAACTAAGGAAGAAGAATAGGCCTCAAAGTTGGGGATGCGGTTTTTGTTAGATGGTTGTACTTGTTTGTGGCCAAACTCTGAAGGAAGCGGATTTTAAGGTTCTTGAGCTCGAGGGGACTGAAACAGTGCCAGATTAATTGATCTTAACCTCTTGATGCTCAATGTCAACCGAGCAGCTTCAGTCCGGAGAAGTTGGATGAGGAAAGAAACGCGTCCTGTGTTATCGAATCACTTCAGTAAATAATCGCAATTGACGAGTTGAGTTTAATTTCACCTTGTGCCTAACGGCTCTGGTGATGATGACCGTCTTTATCCCCCAATAGATGTAGGCTCCGGGAACTGAGCACAGTGTTCGGAGGCATTCATGTGTCCGTGGGTGACGCAGTGTTAGTAGCAGAGGAGGAGGCAAGTCGACCACAAGCGATTCGGACAAGAAGGAATCTATGGGCTTGCTCCATGTGCGAACGAAGTGGTGGGTATCTAGTGCAGGGTCAGTCAGATCCTGGAGCCAAGTAAAATAAAAGTGACCTTTCAGTTTTGTTGAACGCCTCTCCAATGAAATCCTGGTCTAGCTCGGGGAACATGTCGCAGACTCTCAAACAAACTGTGACCTCCAATCAGACGTTCAACGGCCTGAAAAGGATTGTCCACGTCAAATCAGTTTTTGTAATACCTCATGAGCATCAACTAACTCGTGCAATTATGAGAAATGACAAACACACCGATTATCGATACATAGCCTTCGAAGGTCGCTAAACGACCAAAACGGGCTGGGCGGGCGGCAGTAGCGAAGCCGAGTTATGCAAAAATTCTCGAGGACAAAGCAGGAA